>OY970809.1:25010957-25202733 GCA_963853775.1 Xanthia togata
AATTTTTTATTTTCTGTTTTATGTAGTTTTTTTATTATCATGTGTGTTTTTATTTATTAAAAAAGGAACTGATAATAGGTGGACTGTGTTTTTGAACCGACATGTTGTTCGTCGCCAATCCAGCATCAAACCGCTAAGCCACAAGCACTTGTTAGAAACGTGCGAAATTAAAGATTGGGTTGTAATTATGTAGTGTGACTTAAAAGCTTTTCAACTTTAATGTTAACGAGATAATGATTAAAATAGCATAACAAAATGATACATAATGCCGGTGGCTCCGACAATGTTGGGTGGGTTTACCTTAACGTTACGTGTTAAAGATCAAATTTGCGTGTCTGTATTATTATTTTATTTGTTCATCGACTAACTAGTCTGATATGCTCATATAAATTGAATAAACCTTATTGTTACAAGCACAGGGTCCACATTCGTTTGTTTTTAGGGTGGGTCAGATAATATTGACAACAGACTGTACGTAATCGTCATTCGTCAAATATGTCAAATGTCAATATGCAAAAGTAAAAGTCCACAGATTATTTAGGAAAGTAAGATATTTACTTACTATTAATTAGATACGTTTCACGACATAATCATATTTTATCTTGTCTTATTGTTACCATAATTGTTTGTTTGTTTAAACTTCGTTTATCTTGATTTTACTACTATGTTATTCCGCATGACAGTTATACTCTTTTAAATGTTTCACTGTGTGCTTTTATCTTTTAACGTTTAACCCCCTTATTCATAAACGCTGCTTAAGGTTAAGTAATGATAAGCGGCTATTTAACCATACATTTTTGACGTTTAAACGTCTTTTAACTTTAATCAAAGTTTATGAATAAGAGGGAATGTTTTTAAAATGTTTAGAGTTAGATGATGTTGTGAGCTGGCGGGTGGTGCAGAGTTGCGAACATCGTACCAGTCATTCGTGTGGTGTTTCTAGCATTGTATATAATTATATATTTATAGATATTAATTTTATTTTACATATTTATGACATCTGATAACGAATCATTTTATTCTGCCCACGAATCTAGTGCCGCTTCCAGCGATGAAACTTTCACTTCTCTTACAGACACCCTAGGTGTTCTTTTACGCCAAAATTTCAGCCAAAATTCTTGCCGGCTATTTAACGTATACCACCTCAATGCCCAGAGTATTCCCAGTCACTACAACGAACTATACGACACGTTTTCTGACAACAACGTTCACGCCGTCCTGATTTCCGAGACTTGGCTCAAACCAGAACTGCTTTCAACCACTTACCCACTTCCCGGTTTTGTTCTTCTTCGGAATGACTGGATCGGTAGGAGGGGGGTGGTGTAGCCATTTAAAATTCTAGCTTCTTCTTCTTCCAATGAATCCGCAGAGTTTTTTTTCCTCGAGGTTTGTGTCAAGGGAGTTAAAGCCGTCCTTACCGTAGCTTATTGCCCTCCTTCCATTGATTACTTCACTGAATTCAAATCCGTACTTGAATCTTTGGGTTCGAAATATGCACATCACATTTTTATGGGGGATTTTAATACCAACCTCCTTGCCCACAACTCCCCTCGGTCCCGTAAACTTCTGCATTTAGTCGAGTCAGCAAGTCTGCATGTTTTGCCTCTTCAACCCACTCATCATAATATAGTCGGTGATGATACTTGGCTTGACCTGATCCTGACCTCTAATCCTTCCCTAATTTCCTCACATGGTCAGCTCGATGCTCCTGGCTTTTCCCATCACGACATTATTTTCTTATCCTATGTCCTTAAACCCCCTAAACCTAAACCAACGTTCCAGTACAGGCGTGCCTTTGCGCGTGTGAATGGTGAGAGGCTTCAACAAGATGCGTCCAATATTGACTGGTCACCTCTGGAAGCAGCTGCTTCAGTTGAGGAAAAAGTCAAATTATTCAACGATGTTGTGGTCAAGTTATTTGACGCCCATGCCCCTATCAAGAAAATCATGTTGAAGCGTTCGCCAGCGCCTTGGATGAACAGGGGAGTTCGGATGGCAATGCGACGGAGGGACCGCGCGTTTCGGAAGTTTAAAAAGGATCGCTCGGATGACAATTGGGCCTTGTTTAAGGTTGCTAGGAATCGGTGTAATCAGATGATACGCAACGCTAAACGCCGCCACATCCTAAATAATATCACTTCTTCTTCTCCTGCCGATATTTGGAAGTTCCTTGGAACTTTGGGCATTGGTAAATCGCGACATTCGGACCTTCCTAACACACTTGGTTTGGACGATTTAAATCGCCATTTCTCCACTGTTCCCACTCTAGATAGTCCAACCAAATGTCAAACCCTCGACTACCTTGCTGGTCTGACGCGTCCTAATATTAACCCCTTCGTCTTCACCCCTGTCGACCCGGGAGAGATCAAAAAGATAATCCTTTCCATTAAATCCAAAGCGGTGGGCTGCGATAATATCAGCCGCCATATGATCGTAGCGGCTCTTGATCAACTCCTTCCTGCAATCTCTCACATCATAAACTTTTCCCTTTACACCGGTGTTTTCCCTTCCCTCTGGCGTAAAGCCCTTGTTCGGCCTTTACGTAAGATACCCAATCCCTCTCTTCCTAGTCACTTTCGCACAATATCCATCCTTCCCTTTCTATCTAAAGGGCTCGAGGCCAGTGTTCATAGGCAATTCTCCCACTTTATTCACCGCAACTCCCTCATCAGTCCATTTCAATCCGGTTTCAGGCCTGGGCACAGTACCGTTTCAGCTCTCCTTAAAGTGACTGATGATATAAGGCGGGGAATGGAAGACACTAAAGTTACAGTCTTAGTATTAATTGACTTCTCCAATGCTTTTAACACCGTCAGTCACTGTTAAGTACGTGTGTCAGGGGACAAGTGAAACACTTAGCGGTTGAATACGCACTGACGTTTATTCACTAATGACGGGTGGCGTGACCACTGCATATAAGTAGCTATACATATATAACATTTCTCCCCCTTTAGATAACAATGTGTATGTTCATGAAGCTATTTAAAAGAAAGGCTTATAATTAACCCTAGGAATCGGACGTAACGCTCTGCCTGACAAATCCGATCTGTGATGAGGGGGCTCGTGCTCAGGCTCAGCAGCCTCATAGAATTCTTCCTCGTCTCCTTCTGCTGACACGGATTCTGGGGGTAGTGCATCTGATGGTGACGAAACTTGTTCGCACTCTCTGTCCCCCTCCTGATTTTGCGCTTCACTGACCTGTATCTCAGCGGCTGACTCGTCGTCACATGTCGTCCAGTCATAACCCGGTGTTGGATCGGGCCTGTCTACCGACCTACCTTGTAATTGATTGTCAGCACCGTGGTCCGTTCCCTTGTAGGGTATAAGCTGGTTTGTATGTTTTTTCAGCTGACTTAATGTCTCACTGTCTTTGACTAAATAAACTGTTTTCCCTATGCGTCTTATAACAACACCCCTATTCCAAGTGAACTTTTTATTTATATTAAACTTTTTAAACATAATGTTATCACCTGGCTTAAAACATTGTTTATTTGTGCCACCGTAAGCTTTACTCTGCAAACACTGATTGTGTTCACAACATTAGTAAGTGTGTCTGATGATGACGATGATGGCGTATCTGTATTTAACAAATCCAAGCGCGAACGAAGTTTTCGACCAAATACTAATTGCGCAGGCGAATAGCCCGTTGTAGCGTGTACCGAATTCCTATAATCAAACAAATATTTTAGTAAGTTTTTGTGACTATCGTTCGAGTTATTACTCATCATTAAACAAGACTTTATGCCTTTCTTCACTACTTTTACATAGCTCTCCGCCTGGCCATTACTAACTGGGTGATAAGCGGGAGATATCACATGCGATATGCCATTTGACTTACAAAATTTTATAAATTCTTCCGATACAAAAGATGTAGCATTGTCACTGACTAGCGTGTGGAATAAACCAAACCTTGACATGTAATCATACAATATTGCTATGACTACTCTTGAAGATGTGTTGTTCACTTTGTAAACCTCAGGCCATTTGGAATGCGCATCCACTATCACTAAATATGTCTGACCTTTGATTGGGCCGAGGAAATCAATGTGTACACGCCAAAAAGGCTGATGAGGGTGCGGCCACGCGGCAAGCGGTGCACGCGCCGGAGATGGTCTGAGCTGTACACAAATATTACAGCTCGCGATCATTGTTTCGATAGCTTTATCTATCCCCGGGAACCAAACCCTGGCTCGCGCGTCTGCTTTACACTTTACTATGCCTAAATGTGACTGATGAAGTTCGGACAATACTCTACTCTGCAGTACTTCTGGTATTACTAGTTTGTGGCCACGCATGACTACACCATTCTCTACGGAAAGTTGACTTTTACATAAAAAATAAGGGGAAATACTATGATCAGTAATTTTATTAGGCCAACCATTTAAAATATATTTTGCCACTTTAGACAACTTTACATCCTTTTGAGTTTCTTCAAGTAATGAATTTCGTGTAATAGGCAAACTAGCGTCGACTACGAAATTGACATAAGTAGCCCTATCTTCGATTTCTGATAATTCGCTCACGGTGCGGCCCTCCGTGTCGTCGCTTAAGCTCGCGCGAGATAAGTAATCGGCACAATATTATCAACACTACGAATGTACTCTATTCTAAAGTTGTAACCACTTAAAAACATTGCATACCGCTGCAGCCTATTTGCGGACACTTCAGGTATGCCGCGATGGGGACCAAAAATAGTGATGAGCGGTTTGTGGTCAGTTCGGAGTAAAAAGGGTCTACCGTATAGATATTGGTGAAATCGGCGCACCCCAAATATGATAGCTGTTGCCTCCTTTTGTATCTGAGAATACCCGCGTTCAGCCGCGTTCAACGTACGTGAAGCATATGACACCGGGCGCTCCACCCCGTTAATATCTACCTGCGACAACACAGCGCCCAGTCCGCTCGGAGACGCGTCTACTGTCAAGATTACTTCCTTGGTTGTATCAAAATGCGCAAGAACCTGATCCGACACAAGAATCTTTTTGATTGTATTGAATGCGTTTTCATGTGTCGAATCCCAGTGCCATTTACAATTCTTTTGAAGTAAACTATATAAAGGGCTAAGAATAGATGACGCATTAGGCACAAAGTTCCGATAATAATTGACAAGACCCAAAAAGGATTGCAAATTGCCAACATTTTTCGGAACTGGGGCATTTAAAATGGCTGAAACTTTTTGAGGTGACTTTTTCAACCCATTTTTATCTATGATATAACCTAGATATTCTACTTCATCCTTAAAAAAATCACACTTAGATTTCTGAAGTGTAAGCCCTGCGTCCTGTAACCGTCGCAATACTTCGTGTAATCGATTTAAATGTACCTCTCTGTTCACCCCCGTAACTAAGACATCATCCAACATGCACAACACTCCGTCCATGCCCGACAACACGCTTTCCATAATGCGTTGAAATATAGCTGGTGCACAAGCGAGGCCGAACACCAACCGAGTGTACATAAACAAACCTTTATGAGTGTTAATGCATGTTATTTTTTGTGACTCGTCATCCAAAATACACTGGGAATAAGCTTGAGACAAGTCCAGCTTGCTGAACTGCTGTCCCCCGTGTAACTTTGTGAACAATTCGTGCGCAGTAGGCAAAGGATATTGATCCCCTAACAGCTGTTTATTAATTGTAACTGAATAATCAGCACACAAGCGTATCGAGCCGTCGCGCTTTAACACCGGTACCACGGGTGACGCATACTCTGAGTACGAAACCGGTTTTAATACACCGGCGCTTACCAAACGGTCTATCTCCTTATCTATTTTATCACGTAAAGCAAAAGCCCGGCCCATAGCTTTTGCTTTACGTGATAAAATAGATAAGGAGATAGACTTTTGGTTTGAAAAAAATTGGCTTGGCATCCTTCATCAATTTTAATCTGATTTTACATTTGTTGAATGCCCCAAGCTTATCCGAAAATACACTGGAATACTTACTTTGCAATTGTTTACTAATATTAGTTGAATATTCACAGTAATTTACCGGCAGCATTGTTAATTTATATTTCGATATGAAATCCCTACTTAAGAGCGGTGGGCCTCCGTCGCGAATTATGTATACATCTAATGTATGTATCTTACCGGTGTAAGTGAATGGCAACCGTACGACTCCTATGCACTCGATCTTATTTCCAGTATATGTAAATAAACGCTTATTAGTCTTTGACAATGGCACATCATTAAAATGCTTTAAATATGTTTTTTCGGCGATCGCGGTAACAGCTGAGCCACTATCAATTAAAAACTTCATTTGCATGCCTCGGATATTTACTATTTCGGTCATTGGTTCTCCGTCATGAGTACAAATATTGAAAACCTCACCGTCATCGCCGGCATCATCAACACTATCATTTGCTACAATTGCTACATAGTAAATTTTTTTACACATACGCCGCAAATGGCCCTTAGCATTACATTTTTTGCATTTATAATTTGCAAACCAACACTGCACTGAAGTATGATTTTTGAAACCGCACACTGAACACGACACTTTATCACCGGCACCGTTTTTCGACTGGATCTTGAAGAGCTGATCAGTAGGCGCGGGCGCGGCTACAGCCGCTGTTGTAGCTGCTACCGCCAGGCGCGCACACCGCACACTCTCCGCCCGTTCCACGGCCTTTGCCAGCGATAATGTGTTCAGATCCTGAGCGAATAGTTTCTCTCGCTCCGCTCCCGGCAGCATCCCCATCACAAAACGGTATCTTAATGCTTCCTCCACGTTCAGAAATCCGCATTGAGCAGTCAACCCGCGCAACCTCGCTGCCCATTGAGGGTAGCTTTCACCTTCAATTTGGGCTGCCGTATAAAATTTATACCTTTCGGCAAACCCACATTTTTGTGGTGTGAAATGGTTGTCCAATAGTTGCAATATGTCTTCAAATGGGACCACCTGGAGATCCTTAGGCAGCGCTAGATCAGCTGCAAGCTTGTATGTAGGTTCGCTGAGTGCGCTCAACAAAACCGCCCGCCGCTTGACGCCAGCGGAATCGTTGGCCCCGCTGATGTCGTTCGCGATGAACCATTGTGTCAACCGCCCCTTATACTCTTGCCACGCTTGTGATTCATGGTTAAAACTGGTTAATAACCCAAAAAGAGCCATAATACTGCACTTTAATTTATTTAATCACGAGGGTACTTCGTCGCCACTGTTAAGTACGTGTGTCAGGGGACAAGTGAAACACTTAGCGGTTGAATACGCACTGACGTTTATTCACTAATGACGGGTGGCGTGACCACTGCATATAAGTAGCTATACATATATAACAGTCACGAAGTCCTCTTATCCATCCTTTCCTATCTTAAGGTCTCTCGGGAGGCATTGGAATGGTTTTCCTCTTATCTTCAGGGGCGTCAGCAGTCTGTTCGTGCTGGAGACTCTTCGTCGGGTTGGTGTGATCTTTCAGCTGGCGTCCCTCAGGGCGGTATATTATCTCCTCTTTTGTTCTCCATTTTTATTAATCTCATTACCACTGAACTTCAGACTGCGTATCATCTTTATGCTGACGATTTGCAGCTTTACTGCCAGGCAAGTGTGGATAGCATATCCGATGCGATTGAGGAGCTAAACCGGGATTTAGGTGTGGTTAAAAACTGGTCTGATCGTTTTGGGTTGGCGGTTAATCCTACCAAGTGTCAGGCTATCATTGTAGGGAGCACCTACAGTACGAGGAAGCTGAATGGCTTAATTGTGCCACCTGTAATGTTTGACAACTCAGTCATCCTGTTTAGCTCCGATGTTAAGGATCTTGGTCTGCATGTTGACACATGTCTTGACTGGCGAAAGCAGGTCACGACTGTACTGTGTAGTAAAAAAGTCACCGGAACGCTGCGGCCGCTCTATCGGTTGAAAAACCTTCTCCCATCACACATAAAGGCAATGCTTGTACAGTCCCTAATCTTTCCCATAATAGACTATGGTGATGTGTGTTACTATGACCTGAATGCAGATCTCCTCAATAAACTTGACCGCCTTCTAAATAACTGCATTCGATTCGTTTTCAATCTCCGTAAGTATGATCATGTGTCTGCGCATCGATTGCTTTTAAAATGGTTACCCATACGTCAGCGCAGAGAGTTGAGGGCTCTGTTAATGTTGTATTCTATACTCGACAAACCCACTTCTCCGTCTTACCTGACTTCCCATGTTCAATACCTTTGCTCTGCCCATAGCAAAAATCTTCGTTCTACCAACAATCGTCTTCTACGATGTCCTTCTCACCGCTCTGGTTTTATTCACTCTTCTTTCTTTGTCCAGGCGGTATTTCTTTGGAATGCGCTTCCTCTGAATATCAGGATGGCAACCAGTCTGTTATCTTTCAAGTTGATGGCACGTAAACATATTCGTGAAAAGTTGGCAGAATCTTTGCAGCGCTGATTTGCTGGATTTGTTTTCTCCTCTACCTATTGTTATTTCTCCTGACAAAGTTGATTCGGTTTATATGTATATATCTATGTATGTTTTATGTATTAGTAGGTATTCATTATCAAGTTATCTACCACTTATGTTGCACCTGCCATGTTTTGTCTCTGCACCACCCTAAGGTTGACTGGTAGAAAATGCCTCAGGCATTAAGTCCGCCTTTGTACAGTATTTTTTTTTACTTGTGCATGAAGTTTTAATAAATAAATAAATACATATTATTATGACAACTTGTTTACACACTTCGCACTCAGCCGATACCATGATTACTACACCTCATCAGTACCGCCACCGAATACAATTAGCTTCTTCGTGTTGCAGCCTACATAACTCATCGAGACATATATTGATGCACCAATTTATGTATTCTAATGGCTAAAGCACAAGTTATTGATGAAATCGACAATTCGACCTTTACAACTAGACTTAAACTATATTCTATAGACGAATGTAGGCTGCACCTAGGCGATACAGGAAGTCAGTACTCGGTTGTAGTCCAAAATATTCGCAGTATCAAAAAGAATTTTGATGATTTCACTGTTCTCTTGAGCCGGCTGCTTTTTACACCTGATATAATTATTTTAGTGTTGGCTTGACGACGGGCACGCACGTTTCGAAATTAATAACTACGATTATCACTGTTCCAAAACTTACCTTAACCAAAACGATGGAATAGTTGTTTATAGAATAGTTGTCTTCTCTCCAACTTTCTGTCGTAGAACCACCCTGAAAAGACTCGAACTGTTTGGTTGTCAATGTCAGTGATGAACTATCTCTGATAGCCATTTATAGGTCACCATCATTTTATAATATAAGTAACTTCTGTGAATCCTTAACAGAAATGTACGGCAAACACCTGTGCTTTTGTAGGTGATTTGAACATAGATATAAAATCTGGTTGCACTGACAGACGCGCTTCCGACTACTTAGACTTAACTGGCCACTATGGGTATTTTCCAGGACATAATTTCCCTACGCGAGGAGGCAACTGTTTGGATCATGTTATGCTCAAAACTCAGAAGCCTGCTACTGTTATTGTCTGTGACACTGGCATCACAGACCTCGAGACTGTTATCTTTGGCATTCGTTGAGAATTAGCTAGGACCACAGTTGAGAAAAGACATACGCGAATTGACTATAAAAGTTTAAAAAAAGATATTGAAAACGAAAACTGGGATTGGCTCCTTGATTATACAAATGTTACTAATGCATTCCAAAAATTTGTCGAAACAATTTCTTGTAAGATTAATCAGCACACCACTATTCGTGAATGCCGTAACTCAGATGTCATTATCAAGCCATGGATTACTAAAAACCTTCTGAAGTGCATAAGACGACGTGACTTAATGCACACCAATGCAAAGAAAGAGGAAAATCGCGGTAATCCTGTCATTCAACTACAGTATAGGAAATATCGAAACTATTGCAACAATATACTATCCAATCTCAAACAAGATCATGACCGCAAACTACTAATGGAAACAAACGGTGACTGCAAAAAAATATGGTATGAAATTAAGAAAATCTGCAATATAAAAATAAAAAAACAGGAAAGTCTGAGCTCGCTGACAGTGACAACCCAGTCCCCACACTAAATAAAGTAAACGACTACTTCTCAACCGTAGGCAAAAACCTTGCATCAAAATCTCTTAGTCAACTTGACATGACTGAAACTGAACTTGCTTGTAACAATGACAAATATAGTACGTTACACACTAGTCCAAACTCTTTCTTTCTTGCTCCGACTGACGAAAAAGAAATAAATTCAATTATTACCCATCTTAAAGCGACGTCAGCAACGGGTTATGATGGGATTAATAACGCATTCCTTAAGCAGTGCGCAAATGTATTAGTGGGGCCGATTGCCTTCCTATGCAACTTAAGCATAAGTACGGGGGTAGTACCCGACTGCTTAAAGATTGCAAATATTTGCCCGTACTTCAAAAGTGGAGATCCATAAATTCTCGCAAATTATCGCCCAATTTCTCTACTGACAGCTCTCTCAAAAATCCTTGAGAAAGTCGTCAACAAGAGACTTCTGGCAGTGTGATTCTGTAAGACCTCATTCTAAAATTCGAATCTGAATCCGCTGTGAGTTTCTTGAATGGCATTCTATAAACTCGGTTGATAGTTCGAACTTACACTAGCGCTGCCCTTGCGAGCGTGTCAGCGAGTTAAACTAAATTTACCGTGAGATTTTGACAGATAAAGTATGAGATGACGTAAGAAGTGGTATTCAGTAAGGTAATTCCACCGTCACTTCGACGTTCACTTCGCACTCGAACACGATTCAAAGTGTCAAATAAAAAGCATCTATTTTACGAGTGAGATTATAAGAAATCCTGTAAAAACAGTGTTAAAATAATATTTCTATGTCGCAGTGTAAAAAATTAGTACAATAACTATATAATTTGTGGTTAAAAACTACTTTTTAGTCGTTTGTAGTAGTGGAAGCTCTTAATAATCCAGCAATAGTAAAAAAAAATATAAGGTTCCCTCAAAGTATACAAGAAAGACAAATGTTAAAAGAAAGGTTAGTAGGTACCTATAATAAAATTAAAGTGACCTTTCTTTGATTTTTACATATTTGTGATAGTTAATTATGTTAGTGGTTACTTTAAATTACAGGTTCTACAAAAAGTTTGGCTTTCTAGCAGCTCTTGGATGTGTCGATGGCACTGGTGGCATTGAAAAAACCAGTAGAGAATGAAGAATGTTTCTACTGCCGCAAAGGTTACCATGCAAGAAATGTGCAATTGGTCAAATGGATTCCAATATTGTAATCTATTACTATTATTATCGTAAGTATTCAATTAGTCTTCATATTATTTCTTTTTTATATTTTTAGTTTTCAGATAACAGATGCAGATCTAAATATTTTAAATGTGGATCCAACATAATGGTGGAGCTACTCATGATAGCTTCATTTTTAACTATGGTGTTATTAAAGCCCACTAAGAAGCATTAACAATAATGCTGGTGAAGAAGTTGTTTTGCTTGGTTTAACTAAGCCTTTTTTTTTTTTTTTGTCAAAGTCAAAGTCAAAGTCAAATAATTTATTTCATTTAGGCACAAAAAAGGCACTTATGAACGTCAACATTTACAAAAAAAAGATATAATAATTGATTCTAGTCGCCCATTCCAAAAGGTCGTTTTCGTATGGAGAAGAATGGGCAAGAAACTCCACCGTTACTCTTTTAAAATATTTTCACAATATTCTGTATACATTAATTATATAATTATATGTGAAGACGATGCACCTAGAATAAGATTACTATACCACGATAGGTAAAAAGAATGAAAAATGAAGGAATGACATATATAAATTAATTATGTGATAGATGCATGGTGCTCACATATTTACAAACATTGTAAAATTATACGATATTCTTAACATTTTAACAAGTACTACTAATAATAAGTCAGTGTGTGAGTTCAAGTAATCACAGAATATAAAATTAATGTTTAAAAAAATAATATTATACAATTAAATTGGCAACCAGTTTGATTTTGTCTAGATTCTAAATTGTCCTATGGAGCAGGACCAGCATGTTTCCAAGCATTTTTATCTTGGATATAATCCTCTAATTTGTAATATGCTTGTTTACAAAGTGTACTTTTTATATGAGTTTTAAATTTTCTTTCATTTAATTCTAATATATCACAAGGTATTCTGTTGTAACATTTAACACAGTACCCCATAAAAGATGTATTTACTTTAGATAGTCTGAAAAATGGTTGATCTATTTTATCTTTATTTCTAGTATTAAAATTAAGTCTTTCACTTATTTTATTAAAAAGATGTAGATTTTTTCTCACATACATAATATTTTCATAAATGAATTGGCAAGGTACCGTCATAATATTAATCTTTTTAAATAGTTCCCTGAGAGATTCGCGACGACTTAGATTATAAATGGCTCTGACAGCTCTCTTTTGTAAAATAAAAATGGATTCAATGTCAGCAGCCCGACCCCATAGTAAAATGCCATACGACATAATACTGTGGAAGTAACTAAAATAGACCAAACGCGCGGTTTCTACATCTGTTAACTGTCTTATTTTTCTAACAGCATAAGCGGCCGAGCTTAGCCGCCCCGCGACAGATGTTATATGGGGTCCCCATTGTAATTTCTCGTCTAGCGTGATTCCTAGGAAAACTGTTTGATTAATAAATTCCAGTTTTTCTCCATTCAATATGATGTCACATTCGCTGCTTCTAACATTTGGTAATTTAAATCTAATGCATTTTGTTTTTTTATTATTTAGTACCAAATTATTTACCGTAAACCAATCTTGGACCTGAACAATACAGCTATTCACGTCGTCAAGATTTTGTGACTGTCGGTTTATTTTAAATATCAATGATGTGTCATCTGCAAATAACACCATCTTTGGTTGATTTTGAAATAATTGGGGTAAATCATTTATATAAGCTAAAAAGAGGAATGGACCCAATATCGAGCCTTGAGGAACGCCCATTACCATTTCAGACCCTAATGAGTTTGTGCCGTTGACTTGAACTTTAACCTTTCTATCTTTCAGGTATGATCTTAGTAAATCAAGAGCTGTATTCCTAATCCCATAGTGCTCCAGTTTCAGCAGAAGTGTCTCATGGTCTACGCAATCGAAAGCCTTCGAGAGGTCGCAAAAAATTCCAATGGCATCTTGTGCTTCTTCCCAGGCGTTAAAAATGTTCTTTATTAGGGCGACACCGGCGTCAGTGGTACAACGCCCTTTGGTGAAACCGTACTGTTGATCATGAAAGATGGATTTTTTTTTAAAGTGCCGTAACATTTGATTGAGAATCAACTTTTCAAACACCTTACTGAGAACTGGCAGAATTGACACAGGCCTATAATTGTTGGGTTCCTTACTATCACCGGATTTGAACAAAGGAACTACTTTACTATGTTTCATGAGATCCGGAAAGACGCCTTGGTCTACACTAGTGTTAAATATGAAAGCTAAATAAGGCGCAATGGTTTCGATGACAGATCTACAGACTTTTACAGACATTCCCCACAGATCTTCTGTTGATTTAATTTTAAGATCTTTAAAAGCTTTTATAACAGCCTGGGGGTCTGTATGCTGAAACCTAAACTCCAAAGGGCATGCCTTTACATTCTTTCTAAGTAAGGCAGCAGAAAGCGCGGGTGAGGAATTTAAAGCTTCAGTGGTTTTGTGGGGAATATTAACAAAAAAGTTTTCAAATTCCTGAGCTATTTCTACATCTGAGTTGATGGGACCATGAGCAGTCTCTAAATTAAATTCAGTATTACGCTGTTTTTTCCTACCGGTTTCATTATTTATTATTTGCCAGGTAGTTTTTATTTTATCATCAGCTGATTTTATTTTATTGCTAATGTGAAGAGCTTTAGCTATTTTGCACACACTTTTAAAAGTTTTAGAATATTTTGCAACATACTGATGAAAGCTTGTATTATTCATGTGTTGCTTTAGGCCATAAAGTTCAAAAAGTTTTTCCCTACTTTTGCGAATACCTGGAGTCGCCCAATCACTAAATAAGAACTTTGTGTAAATTGTTTTGGTCTTTAGTGGAAAAGTGTCAGTAAATTGTTTGTTTAATAGTGAAAAGAACTCGGCGTAGAACTCATTTGGGTCACATATATTATTAAAACTCTGAATACATAATTTACTTGCCAAAGCATTATTTAATTCATCTAGATTTTTACATGTAATTGGCCTAAACCTTATTTGAATTTTTTGTAAAGGTAGGTAGGAGCAAAAAGTAACTGTTTGTCCACTGTGATCAGATGGCAACTTATTTATAATTTGTTTATGTAAGTAATCACAGTTACAAAAAATATTATCTATACAAGTGCCAGAAGAAGCTGTCACTCGGGTTGGTTCAATAAAAACATTTGACAAGTCAAATGACCTGAAAAGACTTAATAGTCTGACAGTATTAGAGTTATTTTCTAATAGATTAATATTAAAATCACCACATATGATTATTGACTTACTACTAGCATTTAGTTTCTTTAGCACATCTTCCATTACAGAATCAAACATAGAAAGATTCTGGTAACTTGGAGGTCTGTATACACATACTATAACATGCTTATCAAGCTCAACACAGGACAATTCAATGGTGTGTTCAACAGACAGTCCGATTATGTCTTTTCGTTCTTTCGATTTAATAGAATTTTTTACTAATATTAATGATCCTCCATGTATCATACGTTTTCGGCTGAACTGGTTACTCTTTGAGGCGCGCGTGGAACACAACGCGCCGTCGACCCGGGCTTGGTCCTTACCGGACGGCGAGCTACCCATTGCTCACCGTCCGCAAGCCCGCGCCTACGGTGGCCGGGAATCCGCGATCGATTCCCGACGCCCGGGGCGTCTCCTCCTGCGGCGGCTAGGGGCGTGAGGGCGCGAAATTTGCCTCTCCCTCACGCGCTCCGCCTCCTCCTTCGCGAGCATTACTGCTTCGCAGAAGGAGGTGACGGCCTCCCATGCCCTCTCGCTCCGTACCATGGCCTGGACCAGGGCCGGACGCGAGAGATCCCCGCCACCGATCGCCTCCACGAGGACACGGCGGTGCTCTGCCCAAGCCGGGCATACCTCCACCGTATGCTCCACCGTGTCCTCCGGGCGATCCACGCAGTGATGACACCCGGGCGTTTCCTCCCGCCTTATCCGAAACAGGTACCTCCCCAAAAAAGCCGTGTCCGGTGAGGACCTGCGTCAGGCGGAAGGTGAGGACGCCATGGCGCCTCTCCAGCCACTCCTCAAAGAGGGGACTTATCGCCGCAATAGTGGCGTGCCCAGCACTGGGTTGCGACAATCGCACTCTCCATGACGCCATGAGATCCCGTCGGAGCTCTGTCCGCTGTGCCGCGATTTCTCGCGGCATCGGAGTCAAGCCCCGGCGTTTCGCCTCCCCGCGCCACTCCCAAATATGCACGAGGACTTTTGCCTCCAGATCCCATGGCGGCAATCCGGCAAGGAGGCTCGCCGCCTCACCGGAGACCGTGCGATATCCCCGGACCAGCCGGGTGGCCATGACCCTATGGGACGGGCAGGCCGCCGCCTCAACGAATGCGCCCACACCGGTGCCCCGTACAGGGCCATGGACCGCACGATCCCCGCGTATAGCCTCCGGCAGGAGGCGTTTGGACCCCCTAGATTGGGCAGGAGCCGCTTCAAGGCAGCCCCGGCCCGGTCCAGTCTGGGAGCCAAACGTCGGAAATGCTCCACGAAGTTCCACCGACTGTCGAGGACGAGTCCCAGGTACTTCATCGTCGACTCGACGCCGATGTGAACCCCTCCTACCGTTATTTGGGAACCCGACGGTGGCGCGTTCCGAGGACCATGAAAACACATGGCCTCAGACTTGTGCAAGGCCACCTCGAGTCCCAACTGCCGGATTCTGGCCACGATTGTCGCAACCCCGTGTGTCGCTAGTTCGGCCGCCGCCTGGTGCGACCTCCCCTGCGCCAGGACCAACGTGTCGTCAGCGTAACAAACGACGCTGACGCCATTGGATAGGTCGGCGCGCAGCACCCAGTCGTATCCGATGTCCCACAGATGCGGCCCCAGGACCGATCCCTGTGGGACACCGCACGACATCTCTCGCCGGTTCCACTCTCCCTGGTGACCGGGGTAGATGATGGCCCTGTCTGCCAGATAGGCCTCGACCACACGACAGAGGTAGGTCGGCATCCGGTGATACCGGAGTGCCTCCCTGATGCAACTCCAGGGCAGGGTATTGAAGGCGTTGGCGATGTCTAGAGACACCGCCAAGACGACCCCACCCCGAGCCACCGCATCCCCCGTCGTGAGGGCTCGCACGCGCATGATGGCGTCCACCGTGGAGCGCCCCCTGCGGAAACCAAACTGGCTCTCCGCCAAATCCGGCCCCACCCGCACCAGCCGCCCGACGAGGCGGTCTGCAATGACTCTTTCAAAGAGCTTGCCCACCTCGTCGAGCAGCACTATGGGCCGGTAAGCGGACGGAGAGTCCGCAGGGCGCCCCGGCTTCTTGATGAGGACCAGTTTTCCCGTCTTCCAACGAAGCGGGAACTGGCCCCTCTCCAAGCATGCGCTTAGGAGCCCCCTTAGTCGAGGCCCGAGAGCCTCTGAGGCCAGGACCCAGGCTTTCCCAGGTAAGCCGTCGGGTCCTGGGGCGGTATTTCTGGCATTCAGCCTACGTACCGCCACCCTCATCTCTACCTCGGTCACCTCCGGAGCATCGTCGTCGTCGTCGGCGGAGTGGTCCGCATCGGGCACCGCAGTAGGCGGAGCCATGGGTGGGGAGGCATGTTCACCTCTCGAAGGGAACAGAGCGCTCACCACGTCCCCCACAAGCTGTGGCCGGAGACTCTGCGTCAGCGGGGGAGCCCATGGGCGGAGTTTCTCCCGCACCATCTTGTATGGGCGTCCCCACGGGTCTCTGTTCAGAGTCTCCAGTGACTCCTCGCGGGCCAGTGCCCTGGCCCGCAGGATCTCCGCTTAGAGGGCGGTTTTCGCCGCTCTGTACCCCTCGTACAGCTCCGCCTGAATGGCTTCCGTATCCGGAGGTCGAATACGGAGCCTGCGGTGCCTGGTGTACCGGCGTCGCGCAGCAACGCACGCATTGCGCAGTGTCGTCAGCTGTCGCGACCACCAGTACACCTGGCGCGAAGCACGTCCGGGCTGGACCCGAGGCATTGCCACGTCACATATTTCGGACATGGCCTCCTGGAACCACTCCGCCTCGTCGTTGATGTTGGCAGGCCTGTCCGGTGATGACACCCAGGCCTGCACGATCGAGGCTTCCAGGAGGAGCTCCCGGTCCAGCTGCTTCAGCGCCCACCGCGGACCACTCGGGGCCTGTCGGACCGGCGCGCTCGAGGTCTGGGCGGAGACGTCAAACCGGATGTACCGGTGATCGGAATACGTCTCCACCCCCTCCATGACGCGCCAGTCAATGACACGTGGCGACAGAGCGGGGCTGGCGAACGAGATGTCCACCACTGATTAACCCCGCATCCGCACACACGTGGGGACAGAACCCCGGTTTAGGACGACCAGGCCTGTTTCCAGCGCCCAGTCCTCCACCATCCTGCCCCGTGTGTCCGTATACCGGGAACCCCAAGCCACATTCTTGGCATTGAAGTCCCCGAGGACGAGCACGGGGAGGGAATAGAACCCGACGACGACGACTCTCAACTCCGCAAGGGAGTTGTGGAACTCGGCGAGAGTTCGGTTCGGGGAGAAGTATGCCCCTACTACGACAATCTCCCCAAACCGTGCTGCAACGCAACCCCGTCCTCTCTTAACAGCCTCGAGGGACGGGGTACCGGCGGCGGCCGACGAAATTAGGGCCACTGAGCCGCTCAGGTCCTCCACCCAGTCATCCCTGGGCGGGACAAAGTACGGCTCAGCGACCACGGCGATGTTGATCGACCACTGCGCCATGTACTGGAGCAACAGATGCTGAGCTGCGGCGCAGTGGTTGATGTTCGCCTGGAGGAGGCAAAATGGGGTCATTATTGGCACTCCATTGCAGCTCCCTCCTGGGCCCTCTGCGAGGGCCCTGCCGCGGCGGCGGCGGCGGCGATGACGGCTGTGGAGGCGGCAACGGCGGCGGTGGCGGAGGTTGCGGCTATGACGGCGGTGGCAGAGGGCTTGCCTCTGGCGTTGGTGGGTGGGGCGCAGGCCTTGCTCCCAATCCGGTGATTGGCCGGCTTGCCAGCTGCCGCACATACAGCGCAGTGCGGCGTGGCGTCACACGAGCCGGCCTTGTGACCCGGCTGACCACAGCGGTAGCAGTGACCGTTGCGGTCCACTTCCGAGGTGCATTTAGCTCCCACGTGGTTGCCCACATGGCAGCGGAAGCACCTCAGAGGTCTGGGTTCCAGCAGTTTGACCTGCGCCGAAACCCAGCCCACCAATAGCCTTTGGCCCTCCCCGGCTATTTTCTTGGCCGCCGACACGGGGCAGCTCACCGTAATGGCTCGCAACCCCGTGAAGTCAGGACGAAGGGCGCCCGCCCTAACCTGCTCGGCAGAGCACCCCCCAGCCCTAACAACAGCGGCCACCACCTGTCCCTCCGTCACTGAGTCATCCAGGCCCAGAATACGCATGTCTGCGCATTTGGTGGGCCTGGACACTCGGGCCTCATCCGCATCTAGGGACGCCCTAAGCCTTTCGGCCAGAGCGTCAGCAGCCGGGCCGCTTGCCGCACCGGGGACCTCCAGCATCCGGGCCCCAGTCGCAGTGACCCTCACCCGGATGCCATCAGCGGCGCCGATTTCTTTGAGGTCCACCGCCGCCCCCACCTTGGCGAGCACGTCGCGGTAGGACAGTTAATCCCTCCCTACCCCTACTTCAGAATATAAGCCTAATTAGGTATAAAAACTACATAATTATTTGTTACTTACCTATTAATTATTTTCAGGTGATTCAGGATATGCTCAGCGCGCCTACCTTATGACGCCAATTAGTGGTGCTGAAGATAATTCCCCAGAAGATTTCTACAATGACCGTCACTTAACTACTTGCAATTCAGTAGAGAGAACAATTGATATCCTAAAAGGACGATTTAGGTGCTTGTTAGAACACAGAGTGCTCAATTATCATCCAGATGTAGTTGCAAAAATAGTTATTGCATGTTGTGTTTTGCACAACATGTGCAATCGCGCAGGAATGCCATTCACAATTTCAGAAGAAGAGCTCCAAACAATTGCTGAAGTTCAAAGGAGGCAAACTAGGGATTTGCCATCTAACGCCGATTTAGCTCTAGGGCAACTACGTAGGCGAAACTAAGTAAATATGCTATGGTGTTCACATCATAATTTATTTATTTTTTTGTGTGTGAGGCGGGTCGTTACGTTCCCCAGTGGAGCGATGGTTGGTTCATACGTGGTGCTCGTGAACGGGTGCCGCCAGTGGGAACGGGTAGTATATTGTATTATAATTATTTATTTATTTATCCTTCAAGCACAAAAATGTACAGAAGTGGACTTAATGCCACAGGCATTTTCTATTAGTCAACCTTTGGGTGATGCAGAGGCAAACAGGTGTAGGTGCAATAGCGAGAATTGAGGAAAAAAACATCTATTTAAATATAAAGATATACATATATACCTATTAAAAACTATAAATATAATAAATACACCTAATTATATATAAATATAAGCACAAATAAGACAAAACATTGGAAAACATTACCGTTGTGATAATAATAATATAATTGACTATGTCTGGATGATAATTGAGTACCTATGTCATGTTCACTCTAAACGTGATGCACACGGTAAAGAACATGTAGCTAACATGAACATAGGTGCGATAATAAGTCTGCAGTGTCAAATTAAACCAAATCGAAACAAATCTTCAATGGACTTTCAATAAAACTGTGCTAGTATTCGTTAAAAGTGATAAATTCATAAGTTAAAGCCCCACCCCAAAACACACACTGCAGGATCTAACTCTTATGATAGTTAGTTGTTTTTGTAAATAGATAGATAAATATATGTATGTAAAAGACAGAGGTCAACAACCCTTAACCCCAACTTAGAAAGGGTTGTTGACCTCTGTCTTATATTTACTGGGATAAAATGGGAGGCCTCTACGGAGAGGCCATTTTGTGAAATAGTGGTAGATTCAATAGATTTCTATTTTTAGCACATCAGGAAATGTATAAAATGAAACCAAATCCAAACTAATCACCAATGGACTTTCAATAAAACCGTTTTAGTATCCGTTTAAAAGTGTTTTATTAATTCAAAGTCAATCATTTATTTCAAATAGGCACATGAAAAGGCATTTTTGAATGTCAACAATTACAATAAAATAGAATTGATTCTAGTCGCCCCTTCCAAAAGGTAGTGTTCGTATGGAGAAGAGGGGACAAGAAAATCCACCGTTACTCTTTAAAAATGTTTTACAAGGTTTTGTATACATTCATTATATAATTATATGTGAAGATGATGCACCTAGAATAAAATTAGTCTAACACAAAAGGTAAAAAGAAAAATTAAGCATAACATAACATCACGCCTTGTTTCCCCGAAGGGTTGGGCAGAGGTGTACCTGTAGTACACCCACATTTCCTCAGTAATGTTTTTTAAGTCCCATGTAATAGGGGGCGAGCCTATTGCCATCAACCAGGCAAAATTATTAGACTGGTCTACTACTGAGAAATTCCTGTTGGAAAAACCCAATAATACTTTGCCTGACTTGGGAATCAAACCCACAACCTCATGCTCAACAGTAGAACTTGCAACCACTAGACCAACGAGGCAGTCTGGTCAAAAATAAAGTAATGACACGTAAATCAACTATGTGATAGAGACATGGTTCTCACATATTTACAATATATATTATATTA
The DNA here is from genome assembly GCA_963853775.1 of Xanthia togata. Classification (NCBI taxonomy): domain Eukaryota; kingdom Metazoa; phylum Arthropoda; class Insecta; order Lepidoptera; family Noctuidae; genus Xanthia; species Xanthia togata. The sequence continues at coordinate 25,031,733 of OY970809.1, forward strand.
ACTTATATTACTACACCCTATCTCTATTTTTAGCCTCTGCCAATGCTTGCAGCCCTTTTCCCACTGCAGCCACAGCTTCAGCTAAGATATTATCTCTCTCTGCACTTCTTTCATCCATGGCCCTTTCTCTTTCCACACTCCTCTCCATAAAGGGTTGCAGGATTTGTGCACTTAGTCGAACTAACTGGATATTCTGAAACAACAGAAACAATCCTAAAAAGGAACCCATTATAATTAAGTATTGACATTTCCAATTCCAGAAAGTTGCTAAAGTGCCACAGTAAATAATAGCACTTTAAATTTAAACAAGAAATTTAAAAAAAATCTCACGTAGATGTTATTTAATAATAATCAACAAAAATAAAAAAGTAAAGTAGATAAGTTGTTACCTCCTAAAACTATAGCTCGGGTCAGAGTGTAGCGGACCTGTTCTCAAGATATGATTTGAGTCTTCATGAATCTCTCTCTACCCAGACAACTGTTGGAACAGCAAAATGCTTTGGCTGTTCCAACAGTTGAGCTGGATGACGAAGCAAACAGTCTTCTCGAAATTGCAGGATCAGGTAGTCTGTAATTATGAGTGTGCTCTTGACTATCCTCAATCAGTTCAGAACCCTGAAAAGTAAATTGGATATAATATTACTCCATAATTATCTTTCTTGTGGAATAAAATTAGTGAGAAATATTTAGGCTGAAAATAGTAGGTACCCTAAAGATAATTTAGTATTTGAATTATATTAGTAATGAATTATAATATAGATAGGTACTACATTTAGATCTAATAGAATGAAATCTAGACACATCAGATTTATAGTAGTGGGTATGTACCTAGTAGAAAAATACCAAAATTTAAACTTACTTCATGATTATTTCACAATTATTTTCGGCACTCAACGATCTTAACAAACACAACAACAAAAACAACGCAACGTACTGTCAACATATTGTGACATATTTTATTTTCGTAAGCGAAGCATAGATTATAAATTCATGGCAAGAATTTAGTTTTCTGTTTTTTTACTTATTATTAGCTGCCTCAAATTCCTTTAAATAAGAAATTTAAATTTAAACATCTTAAGCTAAAATTCTGTGCCAAAAACTCAACAATCGTGTCAAAAAACTGGAATCGATAAAACTTTACTAACATTTTGTTGAGTATGGTAATCACTAGTATTGTCATTGGTCACTTCGGAGCTCACTTCACTTCGCAAGTGACTAGGTGATGCTTACAGAATGCAAAATCAAGGTCATTTTGAACCTTATGCGAAGTGAGAGTGAATAGCGAAGTGAGATGCGAGTTTTTGTTTGAATTTTACAGAATCGACGTGCAGGCCTACTTGGAAAAAAATAAGTTACTATCGGACAATCAATATGGCTTTCGGGGTGGCAGGTCCACTGAGGATGCAGTTACTGACTTAGCCGACTTTATAACTCTGAATCTAGGTCAGGGACAGGCATGTACTGGCATCTTCTTGGACCTTGCTAAAGCCTTCGATACGATCTCCAGGAAAATTCTGATCAAGAAAATGTCACTTCTGGGTGTCCGTGGCGTTGCTTTGGAATGGTTTGTTTCATATCTCTGTGAAAGAACGCAAAGAGTTGTGCTAGGGGAATATTGGAGCGACCCATCCACTGTACATTTTGGTGCTCCCCAAGGAAGCGTGCTGGGTCCCACACTTTTTATTATTTATATAAATGGATTATGCAGCATGAACCTCCCACAGGCTAAAATTTTCACATATGCTGATGACACTGCGATAGTTTTTCATGGGAAAACATGGGATGAAGTGCAGTGCGTGGTGGAAGGCGGGATAAAGGCTGTTTCGAACTGGCTACAACATAATCTTTTGACGCTGAATATAGAAAAAACCAAGGCAATCAACTTTGCTATTTCTGAACGTTCTTCCCCTAACAGTGTCTCTTGCTTACGGTTGCACTCTTGTATTAAATCCGACCAGTGTTTTTGCCCTTACATCGAACAAACTGACTCTATTAAATACCTAGGAGTAGTTGTAGATAACAGATTGACGTGGTCCGCACACCTGAGGGCTCTAAAGGGCAGGATTACAACAATGCTACGTATATTTAAGCAATTAGGCAAGATTGCTGATGATTCTGTCCTAAAGATGATTTACTGGCGTGTCAATCCGTTCTTAATTACTGCATAGTGGCATGGGGCGGTGCGGGCAAGACCTCACTAATTAAAGTAGAACGAGCTCAGCGTGCTCTACTAAACGTTGCCTATAGAAGACCTTACCGGTACCCTACGAATAAACTCTACACTGAAGTGGGAGTTCTTAGGGTGAGACAGCTTTACATACTGTCTGTCACCCAACGTTTTCATAAAACAGCCGTGAGCACTTGTGTCATTTCAAGTCGTAGGGTAAGTTGGGATAAAATTTAGGTACCACACTTATACGAAGAAAACTTAACGGTATACATAATATATTAAAAGATACACAAAAAAAAATGCAGAGAGACGGTAACAAACTGGCTTCTTACACTGGACTACGATATGACAGAAAGTCTCTTAGGTTAAGTAAAAACTAACAGTACACACATTGACATTTCACCAATACACGTGCACTCACTAACATATATGTATAACATACATACACTCCCTTACTACACCAACACAACTGATTCAAATCACACCACTATACATGCACTCTTTTTATATCTGTTTTAAGTTTTAAAAAAAAAATGTACCTTTAATTTTAATTTTTATGGATAAAATTGTGATCGGAACGAAGGAGCCTGGATCTCACAACACAGGGAATCCTAGTGTGAGGTCTAGGAATTCAACACTTGAATGTAAACTTTGAGAAATAATTTTATTCTTATTCTTATTCATAATGGGAGGCGTGACGAGAGCACCGGGCGGAGGAGGTGTTGTGTTACCTTTACCCGCGCGACGGTGTTGCACACGTGTGGGCCCATGGAGAGCCGGCTGTCGAGTGTGACCCCCAGGTACTTGACGGTCTTGGTCCACTTGACCTCGGTCCCCATGAGCTTAAGGCTCGGTGGGTGCATACGGCCGCGTGCCGTAACTATGATTGCCTGCGTCTTACCTGCGTTCACCGACAGTCTCCATTTGCTGAGCCAGTCGGGAAGGTCGTCCAGGGCGTGCTGCATCTTGATGGCCGCGTGGTCAGCAGACAGTGAAGTGGTGATGTACGCGGCGTCATCAGCGTACAGCGCGAGTTTCGCTGTGTGCGTGGCAGGAATGTCGTCGATGTACACAGAGTACAACGCGGGCGAGACAGCTCCCTTGCGGCACTCCCGCGGTGACTTGCAGAGCTCGTTCTCCACCGAGACCTTGATGGACCTATCCTGTAGGAAGGAGGAAACCACCTATATTAGGCGACGGGGCGCTGTGGTGAGAGAGAGACAATTTAGAATCTAGACAAAATCTAACTGGTTGCCAATTTAATTGTATAATATTATTTTGTTTAACATTAATTTTATATTCTATGATTACTTGAACTCACACACTGACTTATTATTAGTAGTACTTGTTAAAATATTAAGAATATCGTATAATTTTACAATGTTTGTAAATATGCGAGCACCATGCATCTATCACATAATTAATTTATGTCATTCCTTCATTTTTCATTCTTTGTACCTATCGTGGTATAGTAATCTTATTCTAGGTGCTTCGTCTTCACATATAATTATATAATTAATGTATACAGGATATTGTGAAAATATTTAATGTTTAAAAGAGTAACGGTGGAGTTTCTTGCCCATTCAGAAGAATGGAGAACCATACGAAAACGACTTTTTGGAATGGGCGACTGGAATCAATTATTATAATTTTTTTTTTTTGTAAATGTTGACGTTCATAAGTGCCTTTTTTGTTAAATTATTTGACTTTGACATTTGACTTTAAAGAGTCTAAATAACTAAAAAAATTGGTAAGCCGGGCCTTAATTATACCACGCTTCCTAAATAAATCGCGAACTAACTCACTACTTTCTACACTTAGCAAATTAGGAGATTTGTCACGGGATTTAGTAGAGTCAATAGGCATTTTGGTGTTCAGTGAAAAGAGGAGTACTCACGGTTTTATAATCGTCAGCTCAATCACACACGGCACTGACGCTAGCAACGTCACCAGGCTAGTAATTGACTGGAAATCCGATATTCCGAGAATACAATGCGGAAATTTCACTGAAATATGAACACAGACACACTATAGCACCAAATAGAACTCAGGACATGATGGGATGCTGACGCAGAGTCTCCGGCCGCAGCTTGTGGGGGACGTGGTGAGCGCTCTGTTCCCTTCGAGAGGGGAACACGCCTCCCCGCCCATGGCTCCGCCTACTGCGGTGCCTGATGCGGACCACACCGCCAACGACGACGACGATGCTCTGGAGGTGACCGAGGTAGAGATGAGGGTGGCGGTACGTAGGCTGAATGCCAGAAATACCGCCCCAGGACCCGACGGCTTACCTGGGAAAGCCTGGGTCCTGGCCTCAGAGGCTCTCGGGCCTCGACTAAGGGGGCTCCTAAGCGCATGCTTGGAGAGGGGCCAGTTCCCGCTTCGTTGGAAGACGGGGAAACTGGTCCTCATCAAGAAGCCGGGGCGCCCTGCGGACTCTCCGTCCGCTTACCGGCCCATAGTGCTGCTCGACGAGGTGGGCAAGCTCTTTGAAAGAGTCATTGCAGACCGCCTCGTCGGGCGGCTGGTGCGGGTGGGGCCGGATTTGGCGGAGAGCCAGTTTGGTTTCCGCAGGGGGCGCTCCACGGTTGATGCCATCATGCGCGTGCGAGCCCTCATGACGGGGGATGCGGTGGCTCGGGGTGGGGTCGTCTTGGCGGTGTCTCTAGACATCGCCAACGCCTTCAATACCCTGCCCTGGAGTTGCATCAGGGAGGCACTCCGGTATCACCGGATGCCGACCTACCTCTGTCGTGTGGTCGAGGCCTATCTGACGGACAGGGCCATCATCTACCCCGGTCACCAGGGAGAGTGGAACAGGCGAGAGATGTCGTGCGGTGTCCCACAGGGATCGGTCCTGGGGCCGCATCTGTGGGACATCGGATACGACTGGGTGCTGCGCGCTGACCTCCCCAATGGCGTCAGCGTCGTTTGTTACGCTGACGACACGTTGGTCCTGGCGCAGGGGAGGTCGCACCAGGCGGCGGCCGAACTAGCGACACACGGAGTTGCGACAATCGTGGCCAGAATCCGGCAGTTGGGACTCGAGGTGGCCTTGCACAAGTCTGAGGCCATGTGTTTTCATGGTCCTCGGAACGCGCCACCGTTGGGTTCCCAAATAACGGTAGGAGGGGTTCACATCGGCGTCGAGTCGACGATGAAGTACCTGGGACTCGTCCTCGACAGTCGGTGGAACTTCGTGGAGCATTTCCGACGTTTGGCTCCCAGACTGGACCGGGCCGGGGCTGCCTTGAAGCGGCTCCTGCCCAATCTAGGGGGTCCAAACGCCTCCTGCCGGAGGCTATACGCGGGGATCGTGCGGTCCATGGCCCTGTACGGGGCACCGGTGTGGGCGCATTCGTTGAGGCGGCGGCCTGCCCGCCGGTTGAACGCGTCTCAGAGGGTCATGGCCACCCGGCTGGTCCGGGGATACCGCACGGTCTCTGGTGAGGCGGCGAGCCTCCTTGCCGGATTGCCGCCATGGGATCTGGAGGCAAAAGTCCTCGCGCATATTTGGGAGTGGCGCGGGGAGGCGAAACGCCGGGGCTTGACTCCGATGCCGCGAGAAATCGCGGCACAGCGGACAAAGCTCCGACGGGATCTCATGGCGTCATGGAGAGTGCGATTGTCGCAACCCAGTGCTGGGCACGCCACTATTGCGGCGATAAGTCCCCTCTTTGAGGAGTGGCTGGAGAGGCGCCACGGCGTCCTCACCTTCCGCCTCACGCAGGTCCTCACCGGACACGGCTGTTTCGGGAGGTACCTGTTTCGGATAAGGCGGGAGGAAACGCCCGGGTGTCATCACTGCGTGGATCGCCCGGAGGACACGGTGGAGCATACGGTGGAGGTATGCCCGGCTTGGGCAGAGCACCGCCGTGTCCTCGTGGAGGCGATCGGTGGCGGGGATCTCTCGCGTCCGGCCCTGGTCCAGGCCATGGTACGGAGCGAGAGGGCATGGGAGGCCGTCACCTCCTTCTGCGAAGCAGTAATGCTCGCGAGAGAGAGGGAGAGGCAAATTTCGCGCCCTCACGCCCCTAGCCGCCGCAGGAGGAGACGCCCCGGGCGTCGGGAATCGATCGCGGATTCCCGGCCACCGTAGGCGCGGGCTTGCGGACGGTGAGCAATGGGTAGCTCGCCGTCCGGTAAGGACCAAGCCCGGGTCGACGGCGCGTTGTGTTCCACGCGCGCCTCAAAGAGTGTCAGCGAGTGAAGGGGTCCGATGAGACCATTGCCTGCCGGGGTTGCGGGAAAGTCCGAAAGGGATACCGTGGCCCCCTGGCATTGCACAGGCAACAGAAGGAACACGGGTGGGTTTTAGTCAGTAAGAGTCTGACACGCCCTCCCGCTCCACCAAGAGCGGGAGACGTCATTTGATGATTTCCCAACCAAAAAAAAAAAAAAAAAAAAAGGACATGATGGGAATAAATAAGGATTGGCCCCACCGATTGCGTATTATTTTTGATGAAACCTTTGGGTTTTCTTCTCAATCCACCAATGTGCAAAGGTCATTCAAAGGTCGCTCGGCGATCTTGGTATCAATATTCCAACATTTGGTTCGAAGGTCCAAAATGTAGCAGCAGCGGTGAGGTTTGGTGAAAACTTAGGTAGATTCTAGATTGTGTTGAGGATTTTCAATGAAAACGATGCTTTAGCTTTAACGAACAAATTATGTATTAGCCATTTTTTATTTACAACATTCAAGGAGAGGGGTGTCGGAACAATATATCGAACGAAGACCAATCACAGTCACAAACGATAGGTATGACGTAGCGTATGGTCTCATTTCTTGCCTCGAGATGTCGCTGTTAGTCCCTGATGTACGTTAATGAAGTAGGAGTCCACAACAGGTTGAATATGCTTGTATGATCTGGGATCCATAATATAGCAAATATGAGATTGCAATTGAGAGAGTTCAGCGTAAGTTCCTCAGTACATTGCAGTACAAATGTCGCACCGTACATTCACCATATATAATAACGCTTTGAGTAAGTTTTATCTATTAACATTACGCTCTATACGCTTGTTGCTTCAAAATTCAAAAGTCGTTTATTCAAACTAGGCTGAGAATCAGCATCGAACGTCAAAATTAAATAAGACAGTCCCCCCAAAACGCCCACCCTTCACCACTTCCTAGTAGTTCATAGTGTTTTGTCGGGAAGAAGAAGTGGCGCAACAAACTCCCCAGCAGCACAGCTGTCTGTTCAGTTAGAAAAAAAATGATTCTATACAATAGTATGCAAGATAATTTACATACATTACGCAAAACATAATTAAAATTATAAATAAATAGCCATATGACAGCTAGCACACGACAATATACCAACCAAAAACATCGAGAACTATACTCAAGCAGAAATAAAAACAACTAAACGTAAACAATATTTAAAAAAGAAAATAAAGCCTCCAGGCATAAGGGGCGTGCCCGCTTACATATAGCTGTAACTAGGACTATCGAGGTAAAATATATGATCAAACGAACTTACTAGTGAAGTTCGATCTTTATTATGATGAGTTGCTTCATTTGAAGATATGATTCTAACAACGTAGTTTCCTTTACTTACTTGGTAACTTCGCACATATTTTAAAGATTTTAAATCGGTTCAGTGACGTTATTCCGGTACGTCTGTGCCTCTGTGTTGGCACTGACGTCTAGCTCATTTTTTGGAGTCAAGTAATGGTATGATACAAAACTTTCTCCTTGTCTGGGAATGATCAAGTGTCAGGGAGGGAGGGAGATCATATCTTCAAATGAAGCAACTCATCATAATAAAGATCGAACTTCACTTGTAAGTTCGTTTGATCATATATTATAATTCGTTGCTTCATTTTTCAGATATGATTCTAACAACGTAGATGTTCAGAGTCAGAAAGTTTTGGACTGGAAAGAGAATTAAACAATAAGAATATAAACACTATCGTTTTATTCATCAATAAATCAGTTTTCAACTTTTTATTGAAAAGGTATTTTTACGTAACTTAAATTAACAAAGATCCTAACATCAATTAACATAAACAAAAAGCATTTCAAAGCTGTATTATAATTATTAAGTATCTATGATTGGTCTTCTGATGGTAAGCAAACAGACCTGGCAAATTCGCCTTCGTTTATGACAGGTCTATTATAGAAACGAGCAAATGAATTAGATGTACTAGTCCACCCTGCGGTTTTGCGAATAGTTTCTATATTAACTCCGGCCAAGCTCGCGGCCGACGTGGGCGCATGTCGTGTGCTGTGTGCGCCAAATATGCTGATATCGACGCCGCTCTCTGACAGCATGTGTTTGATCCATCTACTGATGGTTTGAGTGGTAGCAGCTTTGTGTGGCCGTTTGTACGTCAACAACAGATTGCCGGTACTCTCAGGTCTTATATTTTTAGTGATAGAAATATAATCTGAGAGAACTGCAGCTGGGCAAATGGAAGTATTTTCCCTGAAGTATGGCAGGAACAAGACTGGCTGGTCCCTACCAGGTGCGGACGTCTTGATGATATCCGTTATTACAATTTGTATTCCATTATCTGAGAAACATATGTTCTCGAGTATAACATGTGTGTTTAATGAAAGGGTTTGTACCTTGTGAGCTGTACAGATTGCTAAAAGAATCACAAGTTTCTTAGTGATTTTTTCAAGCGGCAGCTCTCTGTTAGGGAACCAAGTTGAAATAAAATTTAAAACCAGTTGGGGATTATTTCGGCCTTAAGAGTCTTAATTAATACGCGCCTGAGACTTGAGACGCTTTATAGATTCGTCTGAGCCAATATTGTTGCCTATGAGGGCTGACAAAGCTGATCGATGAGAATTTAGACTGCCATACGCACACCCGCTATTAAATTGTGACGTTAAGAAGGAGAGTAGAAGATTTTTGAGGGGAAAAAAAAATAATTTTGTTTACCGTACAATATTGCCACCAAAGCTTAAGTGAAGTATTGTATTGCTGAATAGTACTGTTAGACAATGATGATAGCATCAGCGTGGCAGAGTCTGCGCAGGCACCCCGTCGTATGTAAGCTTGCCGGAGAGCCTCGCGACACCCAGGGTAAGGTTCTTGTGCAAGGGGTGGGATTGCCTGAAATGAGATTGCAGAAGGTATTTGCTGGGGTTTAATAAACAACTTCGGATACTATAAGGTTAGGATATACTAATATGCCGCATGCATTATCATCGATGATTTTTCTAAGGCATTTTAATATTAGGGAAAATGGTGGAAAAGCGTAGAAGTAATAGGTATTCCAATCTAGTGTAAATGCATCGACGAATACTGCGTCGGGATCTTGTCTCCATGAGACGAATCTAGTACACTTGGCATTATCGCGAGACGCGAATAAGTCTATTTCAGGTTGACTATAATATTTTATAATCTTTTGGAAGGCATGATTGGACAGGGACCATTCCATATCTGGATTAACGATTCTGGATGCAGCATCGGCGCAGTTATCTTTTGTATTTACGTATGACGCATATACCCAAAGGTCACGCTGCTCACACCATTTCCAGAGGGACCTGGCCAAGTCGTTTAAGTGGGGGTATTGTATACCCCCCATACGATTCACGTAACTGATTTCCGTTGTATTGTCCATGCGAAGTAAAATTACACAGTTGGATACCTCGCTGGTAAATGACTTCAGTCCTAAAAAAAACCGGCCAAGAGCGTGTCGGGCCACGCTCAGTGTAGGGTTCCGTAGTTTCTCATCCGTCACAATAAGTGTTCCCACTTATGAGTTTAAAGGTATCCATTATGTTCGCGCTCCAGCAACTGCTCCCGGTAGTGGGTACGTGCGAAAAATACCGAAATTCTTTGCCAAGCGTGCACTGACCAGCCATTATCCGTCACGGCCTGTTACACGTACGAACTGTCAGTTTCAACTTTTTTTTTAAAGTATTGCCACAAATATTTTTGTGTACGAATGATTTAGTCGATTATTTTATCCGTCAGGCCATAGAGTAAAATTATTCACAGACTAGATTAGCTTTTATTTCATAGCAGAAATAGAGTCTAATGCCGCACGGGAGGTGGCTCCTTTTCGGGCACACGGGTCTTGACGGCATTTGCGCACTGGGTTACATTCGGAGCCAGTTGGCTTGACCGGTTAAAGTTGGGTATCCATTATTTTCGCGCTCCAGCAACTGCTCCCGGTAGTGGGTACGTGCGCGAACACGGAGCGTGCAACATTGCACGCTCCGCGGCAGGCGCTCCGACTCGTGATGGTTTTTTGCGCGAACACAACTTTCTTTACCACGGTAGGTCATGAAAGCACGGAAAATCTTAATATAGACTTTTAAAAAAAAATCTTCATACGCAACGCCATCTATCGAACCATTTATGAACTGGTTTTTAACTTAACATTTTGATGGCGTTAAAAAAATGAATTTTAGTTTTTAGTTTTGTTCTAAATTGCCTTAGCATGTTCCTGATAGAAGTTTTATGTAGTTATAAGATACCGCCAATGCCAAGGAGAGACCAACAGAACAATTCGATAATACCCGACCCAATGTAATAAGTACCTACAGCGCCATCTCTCGGGGAATTGGGTTACTTATTAATACATAGACGTGCCAGAAGTTTTCGGTGGTAATTTTGGATTGCGAGAACCGATTTTAATCATTATTTTTTTGTTTGAAAAAAGATACGTTCAGGATAATAAAATATGTAAACGAAGTTAAAAAAATGCTTGCATATACGATTATACTACAAACTTAGTCCAGAAATTATTTTGTACAACTTTTTGTCTTTTTGTACAAAAACTGTTGTTTCCATCAAGTTCAAAATGATTTTCCTAGAAAGTCCTTATAAAGTTCTACTTTCCAGATTTTTTTAATATTTTCTAAACTTATAGTTCAAAAGTTAGAGGGGGGGGGACACATTGTTTTTTACTTTTGGAGCGATTATTTCCGAAATTATTGACATTATCAAAAAATGATTTTCGTAAACCCCTATTCATTTTTAAATACCTTTCCAACAATATATCACACGTTATTGTTGAAATAAAAAAATAATCACTTCCCACTTTACATATAGGGGGGCTACCCTAATAAAACATTTTTTTCCAATTTTTATTTTACCACTTGGTCGGTGTGATTGATATACATATTGGTACCATATTTCAGCTTTCTAGTGCTAACGTTCACAGAGATTAAGCGAGGACGGACGGACGGACGGACGGACGGACAGACAGACAGACATGGTGAAACTATAAGGGTTCCTAGTTGACTACGGAACCCTAAAAAGGCTGCCTTTAGCTCTAAGTAGTTAATATGACATGCCTTTTCTGACAACTTCCATTTACCATGTACAGTCACAAGCTTTAATTTGGGACCCACCTAAGGTTGAATATCGTGTAGCAAACTTTCGCCATTTAGAGCTATTATGTTAACGCTGTCCCTGCACAAACAATAAACGTCATAATGTTTACCATCGACAACTTTACGTTTCTAGGGGCTAACGTCAACTGGAGCGAGGGCAAACGATCATTACCGATTTCCGAGTAATAATTACTTTTTGGTCCTGTGGTCCCATAAGAAAAAAGAAACAAATAAAAAAGAACAAAATTATATTGTCAATATATGATAGCTAGTCAACTAACCCGCTTATTCTTCAAACCTATATTAGTTAAAAAGTTTTGTCTCTTTCTCAAACATAAATATCAAAGTGACGGACCAAAACAACATAAATTTAAAATAAAATAGGTTTAAAGGCCGTTTATGATTATGGGGGCTTAGAAGATTTCAGCTAAAATATTGATTAATAAAATCTTTAGAAAAACAAAGTTATTTATTCTTTATATTTATTAAGACATTTATGACACAAACCTCAATCTTAACACAATTATATAGAAAGCATGGTTAGCGGTGCACAAAATAAACACTTATCACCGAAGGCTACGACTAAATTAATTTAAATCTCTCCAGTATTTTTTTTATCATAAATATTCAAAACCGCGTATATCCTTCATTGTCAATCACAGCCTGGAGCCGGTTACGCATGGATCCAATCAATTTGTCACATATGTCAGTACCCCTTAAACTTTCCCAGACTGTGAGGCAGTGATCCATAAGTGCTTCTCTAGTTCTTTCGTTTCTATTTGACCATTTTTGAACCATTAAGCCCCATAAATTTTCTATAGGATTTAAATTCGCACACTTTGCAGGCCACGGAATACGATTTAAATTTGCTCTATTATTGTCGAACCAAGTTCTAACGATTCTTGCCGTATGAATTGTTGCGTTATCTTGAACAAAGTTTATTGGAGCAACATCTTCTTGTGGATAATATAGTTGCAATGTTGGAAGGACACTCTCGTCTAATAAATCGACATAATCTTGAGCAGTGGCCCTGGGTGGTAAATTTATTAGTTCTCCAATGCCGGCTGAACTAATCCAGCCAGACATGTTAACTGTAAAGCGACCAGACGCGTTGTTAGCTATGACGTGGTCCGTGTATCGCGTCCTGTCAATTCGCCACAAATGTAGTCTGCCCGTTTGGGAAGATTGAAAAGTCTTTTCATCGATGAAAGCCGTCGTCGTCCAATCAAAATTTAGATACTGACGTGCGAAAATAAGTCGAGCAGCTTTGTGGGCATCCGTCAACGCAATTTTTTTTGCAGGCCGCCTGTGATGCAGTCCCATAGCCTTAAGATGCCTTCTAACTGTTGAAGGGTGGACTTCAAACGCTTCCGCAAAATGCCTCGTTGGCGTAAATCCATTCATCAGGTATTGCCTTTGCATCAAGCGGCTCTGCTCTTGTGTTATAACTTGCGGGTGATGGTTGTTTCGTCGTAAGTCAATAATATTTTCCTCGATCCCGTGGCGTCGATCCCAGCGGCGAACTGTGTTTCTTGTCACATTTATTCGTCGCGATATCTCGTGAATGCCTACTCCTTGTTCGTGCAAATCAATAATTTGGAGCCTTATTTGGTCACGATTAGCCGCAAGCATTTTATTAATTGGTAAATTATATTTTGTGAAAATATCACATTAAACTATTTTCTTAAATGACACTGACACGACACATGTTCGTAATTAGAAAATCGTAATGATAGCTTTTTGCAACGAGGTTATCATTTCATAGGTCGATTAGATAAGACATTTTATGTCTTAACTTGACATTCAACATTTCAACCTTAAAGCAAAGTTTCAAAGTTTCGACCTTATTGCATTATGATTGTTCTAACAACATTTAACGGAAATGGGTCCCAAATTAAAGCTCGTGACTGTACTTGACCGTTCTTGCAAACAGAACCCCAACCTGACCTTGACGCGTCTGTGTAAATTTCGATTTCAAAATTAGGCTGTCGCATAAAATTGCGAGTTGTATCGATAGTCGACAGCCACCAGTACAAATCTTCTAATACAATATTAGGTAAATTAAATAAATAAATAAATAAAAATAAAAAAGCTTTATTGACACAAAAATATTTTACAAAAATGATTTTGGTAAACAGTAGGTACAATTCTGCATTTGAACACAATTCGAATGACCACTAACACCTAAACTAGGCCGAGCCTGTACCTTAGGCGTTAGATCTTTCCCGGGTAACTATCTACAGACGTGTACATTAAGATCCAATTGTATATTGTAAACAACTTTTGCACATTAAACCAATACAAAACTTAATACTAACTAATATAATAAAATACAGATTAAACTGCGGGTACTCTTACTGCGGGTATAATGTAATAGAAATATTATAACTAATTTGTTGACATATTCATTGTACAATTCTTCCAAATACCGTCAACTTGAAAAAACAAATAGTTTGACCACTGAATGTATGAATTTGCGACTTTTAACGTTTTTTTGTTTTTCTATTCTGATTATGTTATTTTACTTAAATTGATTTAATTGTTTTAGGGACATTACTGGTTTAATTATTATTTTTATATTGTTTATTATTTTTATTTTATTTATTTATTCAAAGGTTCCTATTGTGGGTTAATAAGTAAATTTTCAATTTCTAGATATGTTTTCGATTTTAGCCAGGTTATTAAAAGTTTTTTGCAAGAGTGTTTATTTAGCTGGTAGAATTTGATAATTTTATTCAATTTGTTGTATAGCATTGGCCCCAAATAACATTGGAATTTGTTTATAAAGGATGTGTTATACGGAATTGTAGAACATACTCTCCCTAAACGTCTACTATTCATTATTTCTTTATTATAATTAAGTTTACTATGTTCGGCCATTATAATTTCTTTAATGAATAGCTGCCGAACTGTCATAACATCACATTCTGAGTACAAGTTAATAGTGGGATATTTATAAGGCTTGAACATCATAACCTTAAGCAACGCTCGCTGCGCTCGCTCCAGTTTCATAATATGTGTTTTACGCGCTCCCCCCCATGACGTAATACAATAAGATATTATTGATTGAGCCAGCGCGAAATAAACGGTCTTGAGTAGTTTTTTATCCGCTACATGTCTTAATTTTTTGAAAATATAAATAAGTTCTCGTAGTCTACCTGACAATAGATCTATGTGAGGGCACCAAGTCAACCTTTCGTCAAGCAGAATACCAAGGTATTTTATTGTTTTAAGTCTTTCCAGAGGGTAACAATTACAGGGGTTAGTAGATGTTATATCTTGGCAAGAATGCATCTGTACTTTAAGGTTTTGGGTAGTTTTAAGAGTAGTGTAAGTATTGGCAAAGGTGAAAAATGAACTTTGTTTTTGAGATGTTTAGGGGTATCAGGTTTTGTGAAAGAAATTTTGCCATCGTTTGTAACCCTGATTCTGCATATTTTTTTGCCTCTTCCCATGTCTTTCCATAGAAAATTAGTGCAGTGTCATCGGCAAATGAGAAGATACTGCAATTTTTTAGGTTTAGCTTACATAGATTATTAATATATATAAGGAAAAGTGTCGACCCAAGGACACTTCCCTGAGGCACGCCAAATGAAACTGGAGCATCATTACTATACATCCCGTCAATTGTTACTCTTTGCTTTCTGTTTTTTAAGTAATTACTAAACAAATCCAGTGTTTTACCTCTTATGCCAACATTTTCCAAGTTCTTTATTAGGATAGAAATAGAGACTGTATCAAACGCTTTTGCTAAATCAATAAATATTCCAATACATTTATTTTTATTGTCAATGTGGGTAGCAACAAAATTCGTAAGGTCAGAAACTGCCTGTGCTGTTGATCTATTTGCTCTAAACCCATATTGGTTGTTAGCTAAAAAGTTATTCTTTTCAAGATATGAAATCAATCGTTTGTTCATTATTTTTTCTAGGACCTTAGACAGGACGGGCAGTACCGAAATAGGGCGGTAGTTGTTAGTACAGTCTCTATTCCCCGCTTTATGGATAGGATGAATAACGGAAATCTTAAAGTTATCTGGGAATAGTCCTGTTTTTATTGATAGATTTGTAATATGTGTAAGAAGTGGTACGATAATATGTTTAGCCATTTTTACTAGTTTAGTAGGTATAAATAATAAATTAATTAATTAATTAATTTTCACTTCATAATTATTCAAGGTATTTCTGTCGCTCACATAACATCTTTGTGTATATCCAAGAGTACTTAACGGCCGGGCATGCAGCGACTAATACACCAATAAAACGAGCTAGTTCGCGAATCGAACATGAATTTAGTTTTGTAAACTTGGTAACCAACTCAGCAATGTTACGTCGCTTTTCGGCTGGTAATTCTATATTGAGGCTTCTGGTATCATAACAAAATCCTAAATACTTGCAGGATTGTCGTGGTTTAAGCATACTTTTGTTATAATTGACCACGAAACCTAAAAACTCAAGTAGTGTCAAAGTTTCGTTTACATTGTTAAGACAATTCTCGTAAGTATCGCCAATGCATAAGATATCGTCTAAATAACACACTGACTGGAAACCGCGTCGTCTGAGGTAAGTTATAACTTATTTCATAGTCTTAGTGAATAACTGTGGGGCTACGGATAAACCGAATGGCATGCAATTAAAACTCAAAGTTTTAGTTTTTCGAGAATTATTGGGCTTAAATTGAAATTTTAAATATTTACGGTCAGCATGCCTAATGGCTAAAAGGAAATATGCATCTTTCAAGTCAATAGTGGCTAGGTATCCGTTGCGTTGTATCAGTTTGCAAGCTGTTCGGTAATCCTCCATTTTAAAATGTTCGTTATTGATCAGCTTATTTAAGGATTTCAAATTTAATATGAAACGCCGTTTGGCTTCCTAGTGAGAAATATTTTAGATATGAATTGATCTTTAGTTACATGGCACTCTGAGATGGCTCCTAATGCTTTTAGGTTATTAATGGCTATCGTCATAATATCTGATTTTTCAGTATTTGATAGGTTATTTTTAGGTATTATTGATTGACTTACATGCATATGAAAAGGTATTGGATATCCATTTTTTAACCAATCAAGAATAACATTATTGCTGGTTATTTTTAACCATCGCTCATAAAAGTGGGTAAGTCTACCCGCATGTACCTGTGTTAACGGTGACTCCTTGGCCAGGCTTGTCCTGCGACGCATGGCGTTGTGTCTGACCTGACGGCGTGTATGGGCGGCGATTCCCTGCTGTCGTCGGCCTCCTGTATGCACCCCCCCTCCACCCCTGTTCGCCGCATATCGAGGGGGCGGGTTCCAGTTTCCCTGGTAAGCTGGACGAGTCTTAGGCAGTTGGAGTGGTTTTGGCGCCATCGCAGTCTTCTTTATGGAAAGGCCTTGTTTTTCAATGGTCTTGGCGGCTTTAATTTTCTCTGATAGGGATGTGCCAAATAGTGATTCGTCCCTTTCGGATTCATTTATTATATTTAAGAAAGCCTTGTCCAAACTAGGCGTGATTAGCTTCGCTGGAGTCTGCGTTGCCAAGTAGTGTGAATCGCATAATAAGCGGCAACCATTACTCATATGTTTCATAGCCTGTACCTTATTATCGCTCTTTAGCAGCAGGTCCATGCCTCTGTTGATGGCGGTGATGCCCGTACCTAGCTGCTGTTGAGATGCTGTAAGTGTTTTGTCACGATTACGCACCATGTCTGGTACCACCGCTGAGATTTCAGCGTTTAATTTTGGCGCTTGTAGGAACCTACAATTGTCTGACGCGAGGTACTCTTTCAGTACCTAGCGCATGTTTACTTTCTTTAGGCATACACTTCCTCAGCAAAGGAAGCCACAGTTGCGATAAATTACCGTGAATGTTGTCACCATAGTCAGGTGAGTCTGACGTGGATTCGCCGAGAGCTGACAACAAATCAGGATCTAATTCAGGTTCTACGCTGGCACAGGTTTCCTCTTGAGGACAGGGTGCCGCCTGACCATCGTGTTGTTCGGGGGTATCGCCGCGTCCCGGTTCCACGTCGTGCGAGACAACGGGTAGCACGGATATTGGTTCCATAATGGTTTCATTATCATTACCAAGGGCCTCGTCGTAGTCTTCGTTACCTGTAATTACGATTTGTAATTAAGGTTGTGAAGATAATCATTTGAGGGTAGCGTGAAATAAAGTTACAAAATGTAATTTTGCACGTTAACGGTACATCTACTTTAGATTATACGTTTATGTGCTTGTTTGTCATCGTTGAAGACTCGCAGTCAACCCCGATGCAATTACTCTCAAGCTTCGTTCTCGATATTAGCATTAACACACATGTAGTTTCACTTACAGACTCGCCATTTCGCATTGAATTTAGGAGAAAAATAAATAATTTCATCCAATGTAAGGTAGATTAAAAACTTTTGTTCATGACAATGACATTCCTACCTACCTAGCTCATTCACGCATCAGTGCTTCGCTGTTTCGCATCTATTCCTTTGTTTTACAGAATTTCAAGTGCGTTTTTAAATTTAATTGTTATAATGCCAAAAAGAAAGAGTGATAATCGCGATAATTATAGTTATTTGTGTAAAAAACTTAAAAAGTTAGAACGAGAAATAAAACGCGGGCGACATACTCGCTATGAGAGTACATCGTCATCGGATGGTGATTTTCCTACGCCTTATAACATGCAGGGTGAGTCATTGAACTACTTATTTCATGTTTACATTTTAATAGGGTACTTTTAGCATAGCAACTAGGTGGATTAGAGGAATCGATTTCTTACACTTTTTAATACCGTAAAAGTGGTATGTTTGTGTTTTTGAATTCATAACGGATTCATAACAATAATGAAATTGGAAAATCGGATTGTCCTTTGGGGGCCTTCCACTTCCAAAACTAAGTACTTGCTGCTCGGATCTACCTGTGGGGTTTTTCCATAGCATGTATCTATCTATGCTATTCCTAAAGGAATAAATATTATATGGCCTATTGGGATTGCGTGTTTCTCACAAGGAGTCTCACTTCCCACCCGTAAATAGGCTTATTTAAGCAAAATACTTTGCTTGCAGAGTGCAAACGAATCCCAATCGATGACGATTGTGTCACATATCGCAACGATACGGATCCGCAACCTGGATGCTCGTACTGGCAACAAGCCTCAGTGGAATGTACTGATGAGGAGGACCCGATCGCCACACAGTCCCCTATTGCCGACAACATCTCGGCACACGTGAACATACTGCCACCGAGCTCCGTGACCGCTGCACTGCCCCCTGCGCAAGTACTCGCTGCGCCTGCCGTGGAATCAACTGCCGCACCTCTAGAGAAGGCGAGTGAACCTGAGCCTGCTCTTCAACATGATATTCCCGAATTAGATTCAGACTTAATGGAAATACTAGGTGAGGACCCCACCTCCACAAAAGAATACGGCAGTGAAATCCAAAAGGATTTGGCGATTAGACTCAATCACATTGCTACCTCCGGTCTCTCTAAAGAGAACCGCAAGGAGCTAAAAGATAGATATTTAGTACCGGTAAACTGTAAGTTTATAAAAGCACCTACCCTTAATCCGGAGATTCGAGTATCTCTAATAGAAACTCAAGCAAAGCGAGATAAGGGTATAGAAAGTAAACAGGTCTTAACATCTTGTGCCTTGTCCTCCATCAGTGAGGCTATTACCACGCTGCTCTCATCAGGTCAAAAAAATCCTGAGCTTCTCAAGCTGTTGATGGATACAGCTCGAATCCTTGGTGATATGCAATACACGGACTCAATCTCACGGCGGGCGTTCATTCTTTCTACTGTCAAGAAGGAACTAAAAGACCAATTAGACAAAACCAAAATAGATGAAATGCTTTTTGGCAGTAGCCTATCGGAAACCTTAAAATCCGCGAAAACGATTATAAAATCTGGAGCTGATCTAAAGTCATCTTCGACACTGAAGTCTACGGCTCATAGACCGGCTAAAGTAGTTAACAGAGCTTTAAACTACCGAGCCCCCCCGGCGGGTCGCCGTCAGTTCCCACCACCGCCGCCGGGGGGCGCGAGATATGCGCGGGCGGCACCATCAACTCCGACTCAGAGGCAGCAGATGAGGACGACGCACAACAACGCTTCCAAGATATCGTCGCGTCAGCTGCAAGCAGGTCACCGACGTTAGACACGGTAAGCCCAGCGGGCCGTCTTTCGTGTTTCTATGAACAGTGGTGTTTATTAACCAATAACCCTATTATACTCTCTTGGATTACTGGTTATAAAATATTTTTTTCTGACCCAGTTATTCAGACAACCGTTCCATCAGAGCCTACTTATTCGTAATCTGAATACGAGGCCTTAAAAGTATCAATACAAGACCTGATTAGTACTGGAGCAATATCCTTATGTCAACCATGCGCGGGTCAATACATATCCAGTATATTAATATATATATCCAGTATATATAATATATATCCAGTATATTTCTTGTTCCTAAGCCAAACGGCAAACAACGTTTTATTTTAAATCTAAAACAATTAAATAAATTTATACCAACCCAACATTTTATTTAGATGATTTGTTTCTGGTTGGTCAATCATTTAATGACTGTTCACAAAATATGAATGACACAAAACAATTATTAATGTCGTTAGGATTCATTATCAACACAGAAAAAAGTTCTGTTGTGCCCAAAAATTTTTGCAAGTTTTTAGGAAATATTATAGATTCAAAAAGATTCGAAGTTAGATTACCTGATGATAAAAGACAGAAAATTAAAACAGAATTACTAAGAATTAAGAAACTCAAACGATGTAAAATAAGAGATTTTGCTCGCTTCATCGGTCTTTTAACATCCGCATGTCAAGCCGTGGACTACGGCTGGCTTTATACCAAAGACTTTGAGAGGTGTAAATACCTAAACCTCAAAGATGATGAAAACTACGATAAGTTTATGAATTTACCTATCGAATTATCTCCCATCTTTGACTGGTGGCTTAATGCTGTAAATGAATCTGTGTGTAAAATAAAGGTTGATACATATTCCTTAGAGATATTTAGTGATGCCTCAACAACGGGGTGGGGCGCGGCCTGTGGTGATGAGACTGCCAGTGGACCTTGGAGTCAACATGAGCAAACTCGACATATTAATTATTTGGAAATACTTGCAGCTTTTCTTGGGCTTAAAGCTTTTGCACAAGATTTTAAAGATTGTCAGATTTTGTTACGTATCGACAATACAACGGCAATATCGTACATAAATAGAATGGGTGGCATACAATTTCCTCATTTGACTGATGTTACGAAAGAATTGTGGAAATGGTGCGAAGCGCGTAAAATTGTAGTTCATGCCGATTACATACGTTCTGCTGATAATATAGTTGCGGACGCTGAATCAAGAAGATTACACCCCGACATCGAGTGGGAAATTTCTCAGATCGCTTATAATAAAATAACACAACACTTCGGTGTCCCTTGTATTGACTTATTTGCGAGCAGAATAAATCATAAATGTGATATCTATGTTTCTTGGCATAGGGACCCTGATGCTTATGTAATTAACGCGTTCACTTTATCATGGACTAATTATTACTTTTACGCGTTTCCGCCAATTTCGGTTATTTTAAAGACTTTGCGTAAAATTATTAACGACAGAGCCACTGGTATTGTCGTCGTGCCAAAATGGCCATCACAGCCATGGTACCCTCTTTTTAAAAGACTCCTCACCTCGAAGCCAATCGTTTTAAAATCAGAGGATGATTTAATTATTTCTCGTTGTAGCGAACGTGCAATTCACCGACAAATTACACTGGCTGTCGGGAGGTTGTCCGGACATCATTTCTCCGACGAGGAATTCCACAGTCATCCATACCCATAATACTAGCTTCTCTGTCAGAAAACACTGTCAAGCAGTATGATACATGCCTTAAGAAATGGTTTACGTTCTGTCACGTAAACAACATAGAACCTTATAATACTTCAACATCAAGTATTCTATGTTTTCTAACGCAATTGTTTAATGCCGGAGCTCGGTATGGTACCTTAAATAGCTCCCGATCCGCTTTATCGTTGTTACTTGGGCACGATATAGCAAACAATGAATATATAAAAAGATTCTTCAAAGGAATCTTTCGGTTGCGGCCCACACTTCCTAAATACAATTTAACTTGGAACACGGATCAAGTTTTAAATTATTTGGCGGAATTATATCCCAATGAAAACTTAAGTCTTGAAAAAATTAGTAAAAAGTTAGTGACCCTTCTAGCCCTGGTGACAGCGCATAGAATGCAGACTTTGTCTAAAATACACGTCGATAATATTATCAAATCTGATTCCGGGTTTATTATTAAAATAACGGATTTAATCAAAACGTCACGAGTGGGTTCCTTACAACCAGTGTTTTCCTTACCTTATTTTTTACAAAGGCCGCAAATATGCCCTGCTAGTACTCTTCAAGTATATCTTGATAAGACAAATCAAATACGTCAAGACCATCAATCACTTTTTATTTCATTTAGGAAACCATACCGAGCTGTAACATCGCAAACTTTGAGCAAATGGGTAAAGAGCATGTTACAAAACAGTGGCATTGATATCTTGCTATTTACTGCACACAGCACCAGACACGCTGCCACTTCTAAAGCGTATAGCGTAGGTGTTAGTCTGGATGTCATACGTAAAACTGCCGGGTGGAGTTCAACTTCTACGGTATTTGCTAAATATTATAATAGAATAATATCAAACGATATGTGCACCGAAGGTGATTTTGTCACAAGTGTGTTAAATGGATAATTATCTCATTTCCGTAATATCATTGTAATCCTTGAAAGGCTATTCAATTATGTGATTAAATTTAATATAGCTATGAAACATAGTAGATATTTATTTATTTTCTTCATTCAAACTCCCAAATCAAAGATACAATACGTACCTATAATATTGATTATATTTCACGACTTCGATCTCTAAACATCTACATGTGTGTTAATGCTAATATCGAGAACGAAGCTTGAGAGTAATTGATGATTAAACGAACTTACCTGTTCGTGAAGTTCAATCACAATTACTCGAAGAGCTTCGTTCGAAGATATTAGCATCCCTCCCTCCCTGTCATCCTGAACCCCTAGTCGTGAAATAACAAACAGCTCAGCAAACCTCCAAACTAAATGAGCTAGGTAGGTAGGAATGTCATTGTCATGAACAAAAGTTTTTAATCTACCTTACATTGGATGAAATTATTTATTTTTCTCCTAAATTCAATGCGAAATGGCGAGTCTGTAAGTGAAACTACATGTGTGTTAATGCTAATATCTTCGAACGAAGCTCTTCGAGTAATTGTGATTGAACTTCACGAACAGGTAAGTTCGTTTAATCATCAATAATATAGAATAACTTTCATTTAGTTTTGAAGAATGTCAAAGTTATTGACTCGCAGTCAATCCCAGAGCATAAACAAAACTGATTAGTTTCACTATTCACTTTTAAAACACTAATTAGTGCATAATTGCTTACCGTCGTCATCTGATGAAGATAATGGTAACGGTCTAATTCTTCGTCTAAGTTTTTCTTTTTCTTCGATTTTGCGAATTTTTCTAGCATAGTACTCAATTTTTGATTGCGCGCTCCGTTTTGGCATGTTGCTTGAAGGGCGCGTGCGATAGTTACCGCGCACGAAAAAGGAATGAGCTAGACGTCAGTGTCAACACAGAGGCACAGACGTACCGCAACAACGTCACTTAACCGATTTAAAATCTTTAAAATATGTGCGAAGTTACCAAGTAAGTAAAGGAAACTACGTTGTTAGAATCTTAACTGAAATATGAAGCAACGAATTATAATAAATAATTGTCGAGGTCGCTAGCTAACCACATATTGCAATACAACTCATAAAAAAAACATTGTAATGAGTAGATTATGTCAACAATAAATTAGAATAAAATTAAAATAAATTGACATTAAAATTATAAACAAATAGATAAACTTATATCATTCCTTCAAGGAATGATGCTCCATGGACTTGTATATAATAGGTTTGATTGCTCTGACTTAATTAGTAAAATTTGCTGTATTGTACCTAGAACAGTAATGACGTGAGACACGCTCTTTTTTTTGCGTTGGGAATCATCAAATGACTTCTCCCGCTCTGGGTGGAGCGGGAGAGCGTGTCAGACTCTTACTGACTAAAACCCACCCGTGTTCCTTCTGTTGCCTGTGCAATGCCAGAGGGCCACGGTATCCCTTTCGGACTTTCCCGCAACCCCGGCAGGCAATGGTCTCATCGGACCCCTTCACTAGCTGACATCTCTTTGAGGCGCGCGTGGAACACAACGCGCTGTCGACCCTGGCTTGGTCCTTACCGGACGGCGAGCTACCCATTGCCCACCGTCCGCAAGCCCGCGCCTACGGTGGCCAGGAATCGGCAATCGATTCCCGACGCCCAGGGCGTCTCCTCCTGCGAAGGCTTGGGGCGTGCGGGCGCGAATGTTGCCTCTCCCTCACGCGTTCCGCCTCCTCCATCGTGTCCTCCAGGCGATCCACGCAGTGATGACACCCGGGCGTTTCCTCCCGCCTTATCCGAAACAGGTACCTCCTGAAACAGCCGTGTCCGGTGAGGACCTGCGTCAGGCGGAAGGTGAGGACGCCAGTAAGACACGCTCTTATCCACTGTTTGCTACAACTCCCTGTAAATATTAAATTTGAACCAGATCTGTAAATGGTGACTGAAAAAGGTATGAATAGTACCACATTGAACATTGAAGTTCGAAAAAACTTTATCTATAGTTGTACTACTTCGTGTAGTGCTAGTGTTTATTAACGGAAACATGTTTATGGATGAAAAATATGTGAAAATTCCATTTTAGGGATTCATTCTAAAATCGATATTGAAGATAAGTCGCGGTCATAGCGGTAACTACAATAGGGATGATGCCTGGGTCAAAAAAAAGAAATTCTATTTAGTTGATCAGTCAGATAATATGATCAAAAGTAAAATAACAATAACCACTTTTAATTGTAAAGGTGTGAACAGATCAGTGGATTGTGTGCGAACCCTTTGTAAGAGTGCCGACATCATTGCACTCCAAGAGACCTGGATCTGGCCACATGATATAGGATTCCTAGGAAATCTAGACGACAACTTCGCGTACAACGGCAAGTCGGCCATCGACACAACTGTCAAAATGATAACAGGCAGACCGTACGGCGGAGTGGCACTGTTATGGAGAAAATCAGTGTTTACATCAGTAACGACTGTGAAGTGTTTAAGTGATCGATTAGTGGCGATAAAAGTTGAATACAAGAACCGTGCTATGTTGATATTTTCGGTATACATGCCCTACGATAACGGTAAGAGTGATCATTTAACTTTATTCACACAAACACTTAGTGAGATTATAGCTATTATTGAAAGTAGTGGTATTGAGTGTGTAGTTATGCTGGGAGATTTTAATGCTAACCCAGGCTCACGGTTTTTTAATGAACTTATCTCTGTGTGTAATGTCTATCACATAAAGTTAGCAATGATACACTTCTACTAGCTTATAATGGGTTAGTTGCGTCAGTGTTAAGATTTGGAATCATATTTTGGGGTAACTGTAGTGAGAGGGAAGAGATTTTTAAGGCCCAGAAACGGTGTATTAGATCTATGTCAAACCTAAAAAGCACAGACAGCTGTGAACCCGTGTTTCGGTCTCTGAGGATACTGACTCTTCCATGTTTGTACATATTGGAGGTGGCAATTTTTGTAAAAACGAATATACATTTATTTCCGTCACTGGCAAATATAAGACCACGTAATGGGCCCTTGAGATCCCAATACAAGAACTTGCTACATTCGGGTCATTACAAAACAGCACTGTTAAGGAAAAGTATTATGACAATGGGACCTGTCATTTATAATAAAATACCTCACGGTTTTAAGGATTTGTCTGTAAACATGTTTAAATTTAAGGTAACTGCACTTCTTTTAGGCAAATGTTATTACACTGTGAAAGACTTTCTAAATGATATGAACTTGTCCAGATTATGATTGTTATAATTATGTAATTGCAATTTGACATTGTAAGACTTAACTAGCTGACTATAATATTATTAATTGACTTCCCTATAATTTCTGTTTTGTTTTGTTGACATTGTTTTGTATGTATTGATATTTTAATTAATGTAATAATTTGCACGCCGTAAGGTAGACTGTAGCCGATCTTATTAATTTATGAACATCTTATACCTGTACCTACATTCATAGCAAATAAAGTTCTGATTCTGATTCTGAATGAACAGACATGGTTTTGCGCCGACTATGAGCTTCTACCTAAGAATACGCATACGTTTGTTTGTCAGGCTAGCGGCTCGCGGCGTTGGCTAGATCATTGTTTGATAACAAGCGCAGCCAAAGACTTAGTGACTCATGCGTCAGTCTCATATGGGGTGTTCCAGTCGGATCATTATCCTGTTTTGTTTAAATGTAACTTAAGTAAGGTTAATCAGAAGTTATCAGCCCAAAATTCTGTTAGTAATAAAGTACGTTGGGGTGAAAGAAGTAGTGAACAAATTAATAATTATTATGAGTAAAATTAATATGTAGATTTTCCCAGTGAATGTATAGAGTGTTCTCATAAAATATGTAACAATGTAGACCATTTTAAATTAATAGATAATTTGTATTTTAACATTGTATCAACCCTCCAAGATGGTGCCGTGTACACATATGTTGGTAGTGATTGCATCAGGCGACACAAATATGTCACAGGTTGGAACAAACATGTCAGCGGCGCTCATAGGGAGGCTCGTACATATTATCAGACTTGGCTTTTGCATGGTTCACCTACTCAGGGGACTATATATCAGAAAATGCGTGATACAAGAAGGATATTTAAGACTAAATTAAAATTTGTTCAAAACAATCAACAACAGATTAAATTATTATGGCAAAAAGTCATACTAAAAAAGATTTTTCTAAATTTTGGAAAACAACGAATAAATTAAAGGCCAAGCCGAGTCTCCCTGCGAGTGTGGCGGGTCTGAGTGAACCTAAAGATATCGCCAACCTTTTTAAAAATAATTTCAGTGTTCGGTCTCTCTTAAAAACAGGGCGGCGGGTGTCCGATGAAGGGGGGTTTTCGGGTTCTGGTGAGCTTGCCATAATGTTTACAGCTAAACAGGTCGGCACTGTTATAAAAAGAATGACAAGAGGTAAGTCGCCAGGTCACGACGGCCTCAGCGTCGAGCACCTAAAGCATGCTGGGCTACATCTGCATAGGGTTCTTGCTTTACTTTTTAATTTGTGCATTAGCCATAATTATCTATCTATCTTATGCACACAGTGGTAGTGCCGATAATTAAGGATAGGACGGGAGACGCCTCTGATGTGTCCAATTATAGGCCTATTTCGTTGGCCACTATAGTCGCCAAGATCTTGGACAGTTTGCTTGATCAACAGTTGGCTAAACACATTGAACTCCATGATGCGCAATTTGGCTTCAAACCTGGTCTATCTACGGAGAGTGCCATTCTGTGCCTTAAGCAAACTGTCCAATACTATACCTCCCGAAAAACACCTGTTTTTGCTTGTTTTTTGGACCTGTCAAGGGCATTTGACCTAGTGTCTTATGATGTACTATGGGAGAAATTGCAGTGCGATACAACGTTACCCAATGAAATAACATCCTTGTTTCGTTACTGGTACAATAACCAGAGGAATAGTGTTAGGTGGGCGGAGGCTCATTCGGATGTGTACCGGCTGGAGTGCGGGGTGAGGCAGGGGGGGTTGAGCTCGCCCCGCCTCTTCAACTTGTACATAAACCGGCTGATCGGTGAGCTCAGCAGCGCCAGAGTTGGTTGTCATATAGATAGTATTTGTATGAATAATATTAGCTATGCCGATGACATGGCCCTTCTGAGCCCATCGATCGGCGCTTTAAGGACACTTGTGGCGATTTGTGAGTCCTATGCAGTGGCCCATGGGCTCAAGTACAATGTCAAGAAGAGCGAACTTATTATGTTTAAAGCGAGTGCCATAAATTATTCTGATGTCCCCGGTGTCTCGCTTTGTGGTACTCCTTTAGCTTGGGTAAAGAAATTCAAGTACTTGGGTCATTGGGTCACTGATGATCTCAAGGACAATACGGATATAGAGAGGGAACGCAGGTCGCTGGCTGTTCGATGTAATATGCTGGTTCTAAGATTTGCACGTTGTACTGACGAAGTAAAAATAACTCTTTTTAAAGCCTTTTGCCAGTCTTTTTACACGTGCAGTCTTTGGACCAGTTTTACGCAGAGGACATACAGTGATCTGCGTGTCCAATATAATAATGCGTTCAGGATACTGTTGGGGCGGGCGTGGCGATGTAGTGCGTCCGGTATGTTTGCGGAGGCGCATACTGATGACTTTTACGCCATAATACGCAAGAGGACCGCCTCCATGAATGGCCGGCTGCGCACCGCCACCAACAGTCTCCTGAGCGTGTTTTCAGATCGGTGGGACTCCCCTCTGCTGCGCCACTGGGTGAGAATCCACACCAATTAGCGTTTTAAATTTATTTTTATTATTACTTACACTTAGTCTTTAAGTTATTTTGTATACTAACTTAATTTATTTTCATGTTTACTAACAATAGTCTTTAAGTTATCTTGTATACTAACACTATGGACGCATGTCTGAAATAAATTATTTGAATTTTGAATTTTTTGAATAAAAAAATATTAGACACGTATTTTTTGCTTTATCATATTAATAAAAAATGACTTAGATACAACGCATTAAAGTTGGGGACTGGGGGTTGATACGTCACAAGTATGTATAAAATCTACATACAAGTGACGTCATGGCACATTATAACTCAATGTATCGCCGTAATCTTTTGATAAAGTAAAAAAAGAAAAAATACGTGTACGTTATTTTTTCATAGTCTACATGACGGACAAAAAAAAATTTTGTAGTCATCTACCCTATTATGTTTATAATCACAATTTAAATTTAGGTTTTGATTCCCTTGCGAATATTGCGAGTTTCAAAATATGCGGTATAAATGGTTTTATACCTTTGCGTTTTTACGTTGGCTTGGAAATTTGTTTTATGTTTTAATATTTGATAATTATGAGTTTCAACTTGATATCTCTACGCGTTTGTGAGATTATTAATATCTACAGGAGAATATCTAATTGTATTGATCACATAATTATTGATTGTTTACAACAATCTATCACAGTATGAACGTCAGCTGTCAGAATGATAGATGACATTGACTTATAGAAACGTTCTTACGTTCCATTTCAACAATATTTTATTAAACGTAAATTAACTTAATAAAAGATTATAAAGGTTGTAATAATAATTATTTGTTATTTGCATTTCTCTGATTGATATTTCATAGACAGATATATTATTTATAAATGGTTTTTAATGTGATCTAAAAGGCTGGTTCACAAACAACGATTCTAGAGTTTCTGTTCAAGTCATGGTTGTGGTTTTTAAAGATCAAAACAACTGTTTATTATCTTAGCAGTACACTATATAATTAATAATTAATATGTAATAATTAATATGATACTAATAACATTTATTACGATTATAATGCAATTTTAAAGGAACATGTTGTTTCAAACGATTTTCGAAACATCCAGCTGATGTTATTATATTATGAGATTTTACATAAAGATTACAAATAAATACATACTAAATTGCAAAATAATCTTATTAAGTTTTAAGATAGTTCCACTACATAAGAATTGTTAATTATTACTCAGGTTATAAGTTATTTAGTATTTATGTATGACCATCTATGATTCGTCTAAAATGGCGGGAGAAAGGGCGGGAATTTTTGAGGATTGATAGGCTATAAGATGGGGTTACCGGCAATTTTAAGAGAAACTTGGGTTTAGCTGTTGGACATGAGAAGACCTCTGACTTTTACAGGACAGACCCTGAGTGGTGTCCATGTCCTCAATATTAAGTTACTAAAAGCAAACTTATGGAAATCATATTGCATAACGGGAGTTCTGCTATTATTGTAAAATGGTTTGAAATAATGTTCATCAGATCACTTCTGGTGAAATATCGACTGACTACAATGTTCATGTAAGTTAATAGTTAAATTGATTACTAAATCAAGATAATTAAATTATCTTGATTATTGCTGATAACTATGTTGTTCTGTATGTATTTTAATATGGCTAATATTGCTATAAGTGTTGAACCGGATTAAGGAATATTCATGTTCTATTTCTTTTCATTGATAGAGTTGTTAGCTTTGAGAAATGGTCCAAGAGATTATGTAATAACAATATTAAATGCTAATGTAAAATGTGTTGATGAAATACTTTAAAACAAGCTTCCGTGGAGTTTCTTATCCTTCTTCTTCACGAAGACCTAGATTTGGAACGGATAACTAGCTTTCTCATTAACGATACCTTTTATTTATTGACAAGTCTAATTAAAATAAATGCCTAGTCTTGTCTCCATGTGCTTTACCTAAAATCCTTTTCCCTACACACCATATTCATAGATATTAAAATACCTACATAGTTAAATAACTAGTAGTTAACCATCCTGACACTCAAAACTTAATAGTTAAGTGGATATCAATGCCTTTAAAAGTAGTCTTACAGACCACTTTCTAACACGTTAATGAGGAAAAGAGTAATAAGTTTATAATTAGGTAGGTACTTAAAAAAAATGTGATGTAACTAAAATTTAAGGTTTTCGGAATGTTTCCTATATAATATGTGCTATAAAACATTGTTTCATGCCGAATTTCAAGATTCTAGGTCGACTGGAAGTACCCTTTAGGTTTTGATTCCCTTGCGAGTAGTTGCGAGTTTGAAAATATGCGGCTTAAATTGCTGTTTCTTTTGATTGCGTTGATATAGAATTTTGATTTTGTTACCAATTTAAAGGTAATAAAGACTTGAATATTTGATATGAATTTCAATTTAATACCTCTACGCGTTATTGAGGAAAGAAGTAGTATTTTTTAAATTATTAAAAATGTTTTTATTATAATGATGTACTAAAACTTTAAGGTTTTCGCAATTGTTCCTTCATTTGTGTTATAAGACGTTGCTTCGTACCAAATTTCAAGATTCTGAGTTCACGGGAAATACCCTGTAGTTTTTGATTCCCTTGTTGCCGCAAATTTTCGACACTCACGTGTCGAACAGTTGCGGAAATTTGCGGCATAAACGGCTGTATCTTTTGATTGCGTTTGCTTGGAAATTTGGTTTTTTTCACAGCTTCAAGAAACAGTAGACTTGAGTACTTGATATAAATTCCAGCTTGATACCTCCACGCGTTCTTGAGAAAAAGGGTCTTGACAGACAGACAGACGGACGGACAACAAAGTGATCCTTTATGGGTATGTTTTACATAAATAGATTGACTTGGCAATCAATGTTATTTAGACAGTTTTTATTATTGTTGTATAAATTTTCAATGATGCACTATGGACATTTTTTTATTTTGTTATCTTACTTTTGACATCTTTTATTTTATTTTATTAATTACCTACTGTATTAATTTGAAATGTTCTATTAATTTAATGTAACTGCATGATTTCATTGTTTCAAGCTATTATTATTGTATTTGTACGCCTTTCCAGGCAAAGCATGTTGAAACTTTATTTTTTTGAACATACCAACTGTAAACCTACACATGTTTTTGACAAATAAAAATTATCTTATCTTATCTTAATGTGTTTAGTGCGGTTGCCAACTCAATTTATTTATTTAAAACATAAAAGATTTTTAATGTTGATATGGTAAGTTTCCACTTCTCTCGGCAGACCCCATAGCTGCCATTTTTTTTAAATATGTGTGTTATACTCTATACATATCTTCGACTCCCGCATTCCCTAAAAATGAGGAGAAGATATAAAACAATGGTCAGACCTGCTGTATCTTGTTACCCAGTAACAAAAACAAACAAAACAACAAACAAAGTGGGTTGTGGAAGTCAGATAGGCAGTCATTCCATGTAAAATACTGGTAAGTATTCAGCTGCATCCAGTTAGACTAGAAGCCGACACCAACATATTTGAAAAAGGCTAGGAAGAAAATGATAATGATGATGGTTGGACCTGCGGATCAGAATGTTGGCCCACAAATAAAAGGGATGAATAAAAGGCAATTACACGCAGCTGAGATGAGAATGCATAGAGGAACGTGAATGGAATAAGGAATGAGTACATAAGAGGAAGTCTAAAAGTGGCACCGGTGACTGAAAAGTTGTATGGAAATCGGTTGTAATGGTATGACAAGTGAGTGAGAGAGAGAGAAATTTTGAGTATGAATGTGGATGGCTATAGGAGTAGGGGAAAACTAAAGAAAAGATGGATGGACTGTTTGAAAGATTTCTCTCAGTTGTCACTCCGCTAGAAAGGGGGTGACTACCGGCACGACGACTAATAGAGAAGTGTGGAAGAAAAGACATGTTGCGTCGACATCAAATGAATTGAGATAAGGGCAGGAGAATGATGATACTGTAAACACATTTATTGAATATTGTCTCTAGATCAGTCGGATTGAATTTTAACGAGCTCCGGATCATTATTAAAGATGACATGTGTACCTATAACTGCTAACTAGCGCCAAATAAATGTTACGATGTGGATTTCACGGGAATTAAAATGAGTTGCGGCAGGTCAACGGTCTGGTGATGATATGAGCAGGCAGTAGTGCGAGTGGTGGCAAGCGGTATTAGCGGCGCAAGTAAACCATGTCACCGTTTGTGTGCCGTGTATGCTGGGTCACTGTGTGCTGCGCACCCACTCTGTTGGCCGCGGTGACATACATCGCGCTCTAAAAACGCGCTGAATTAGTAAACGCCGCGAATTTGTCGCGGCATGCGGGTCACCGCCGCACGTCACCCGCGAGCCGTGTGTCTGTGTAACCTATACGATGCCACAGTATAATAAAGTAAGCAGTATTTTGTCTCGGTAGTGTCTTTAAAATAATTACCTACGGTCGTTCGGTACCTAGATAAGCATGCACTAGGGTTGCCCACTGACTGTGTCTCTTGAGTTGTGACTGTACTTCGTAAGTCTTTTTAAAACCTTGCAATTTGTCGTCTTGCGATGGCCTGTACATCAAAATGCTTTTCGCAAATCCGGTAGCTTGTTGTGTTAGGTTTGTTTGCTAAAATGCTAAATCATCTCGAGACACCAGCTGAAGCCATTCGGATGGTCTGAAATAAATATATATAATGTCAATTTATATATGCAGGGTGGACTTTTGAGATGGGTCAGTAAGGGCAGCTACCATAACCGTTGTAGTAAACAGGAAAATGGTCTTAGGGTCCTTAACTTTTTGAGATATTTCGATCTGTATTCACAGAATTTGAAAAAAAAATACAGTCAGCAAGAAAATAGGCAGTTTTCACATAAATTTTATCGATCGACAATCAAATCAATCAAACAATCGATCCTGTTTCTTATGAGGATCAAAAAATTCTATTAGACCAACAATGAGGTTTGAGTACCAGAAAAGCCAGAAATCCCAAAGAACCTATTCCCATACTTAACTTCCTTTTTTATGATGGACAGAGGAGCCGAAAATAAACAAAAAAAATTAACATCGAACGACTACGCATCATCATTTTATTTCCTATGAGAAGATAGCTTGTTGCTTGTGATTTGTGACGTTCGCCTTACCGGAGGGAGTTCGTGCTTGTCGCTGTCAGACCGTGATGGGTGATCAGACTAGTAATGTTTGCCCATCGAGCCCTCCGTGACTCGAACAGAACTTTAAACTGTAGTCTCGGTTGTCTTATTATTGAATGTTTTCCATGGCGTTCGTTACGAGTAATCAGAAGACCCAAAGGTCGGACAGCCGGTGATACGTTTTAATAACATATTAGCCATGCATAGGTGCGTGTGTTGGATGGATTTATTCTAGCGCGAGGCTGTGGCGATGGATGGCGTGAGCACAGTTAGTAGCACGTGCGGCTTGTGCGTAATGTGCGACACTTCATTTGTGTGCCAACGTCGAATGACTAACATTTTATGTGTTTGCTTTATAGCGGTTTTATGTTCACAATTGTGTGTAACAGCCTTTTTTATGGAAAATACACTCGAGAGCAATGAATCCGGATCACTTAAAGAATGTTAAAAATCTCGGAAACTAAAAATGATAGGTTAATGCAATAAATTGTATATAATAGACAATGTAATACTCCTTAAATGAAAGTTAAAAAAATATGAGTCACCATACATTTTATGAACACAAAATTACATAAAGAAAAAAACTGCTGATCTCTCCTTAAAACAAAAATAGGAAACATGAAATTTTTGAACTTTATTACGATTTTCTTGAATTTTAATACTTCGTATTGCCTCCTCGTGCTTCCATTACTGCGTTTACGCGGTTTGGCATGCTGTACACCAAGTTCCTTATACGATTTTGGGGAATATTCTCCCATTCCTCTGTGAGAGCAATTTTGAACTCACGAAGCGTGATTGGGGGAGGGTTTCGTTGTTTTACGCATCTGCCTAGCTCGTCCCAAGCATGCTCGATCGGGTTGATATCCGGGCTGCGCGCTGGCCACTCCATACGAGTAATGTTCATCTCTTGAAGGTAGTCACAATCCTACCTGTATGAGGTCGGGCATTGTCATGCATAAATATAGCATCCTCACCTAAATTGACCATAAATGGACCAACGTGATCATTGAGGATTTCTTCCACATATCTTTCGCTAGTTAAAGAGCCGTTTTCTATGATCACCAGCTCTGTGCGACTTTCAGAAGAAATTCCGGCCCACACAAGTACAGACCCACCACCGTAGGCTACTTTTTCTTCGATGCATGCTTGCTTGAATCTTTCCCCTGGTCTTCGATACACTCTGTGTCTTCCATCGTGCTTGTAGAGCATAAATTTTGATTCGTCGGAGAACATAACTTTTGACCAATCTTCAATACTCCAATTTACGTGGCTCTGGGCATATCTTAGTCTTGAAATACGATGCCCACGCTCCAGTTTAGGGCCGTTTGCAGGTCTAAGGGGTTTTAAGTTAGATTCAGCAAGCCGACGTCTTACTGTCCATGCACTTGGGTTACTTCCTCCGAGGCGTCGAAACTGATTTGTGAGTTCAGTTCCTGTAAGAAAGCGATTTCGAAGCATGGTGTTCGACAAGTATCGGTCTTCTCGTGCTGTGGTACACCTGGTTCTGCCCGTTCCTGGTCTGCGTAGGTTAGAACCAGTTTCTTCGTAACGTCGGAGAACTCTTTGTACTGTTGACAGCGACACACCGACAGTCCTGGCTGTATCGCGCTGACTCCGGCCGGTTTCCAGCATTGTAAGTATGCTGGTGCATTCTTCAGGCGTAAGCGACATAATTTCAGCTTGAATAATGAATATAGAGCACTATCAACATGGTTTATGTACCCACATAAATGACAGATTACAAACAAAAGCAAAACCAAATGCTGTAATTTCGTAGTTCCATCTTCGAAAGTGGCCCTTTTTCAAATTTGATTTTTTTATGATATAACTTTACAATAACTAAGAAGTTTTAATACCTTCATTTAAGGAGTATTACATTGTCTATTAAATACAATTTATTGCATTAACCTAGCATTTTTAGTTTCCGAGATTTTTAGGATTCTTTAAGTGACCCGGATTCATTGCTCTCGAGTGTATAAAAGCGCGTTAAATTATTACGGGCCGATGTCGCCAACCTCCCTAGCTGTGGCCCCCCTCATCCCTCAATTGAACTTATTACATGAGCTTGTACTTATTATGTGAGAATCAGAATCAGAATCAGAATCTTTACTTGTACTTAT
Source organism: Xanthia togata (assembly GCA_963853775.1). Taxonomy (NCBI): domain Eukaryota; kingdom Metazoa; phylum Arthropoda; class Insecta; order Lepidoptera; family Noctuidae; genus Xanthia; species Xanthia togata. The sequence continues at coordinate 25,066,916 of OY970809.1, forward strand.
TGTGTGAGCTTGTACATATTATGAGAGCTCGTACATATTATGATAGCGTCTACTTGTTATGTGAGCTTGCACTTATTGTGAGAGCTTGTACTTACTGTGAGAGCTCGTACATATTATGAGAGCGTGTACTTGTTATGTGAGCTTGCACTTATTGTGTGAGCTTGTACATATTATGAGAGCTCGTACATATTATGAGAGCGTGTACTTGTTATGTGAGCTTGCACTTATTGTGAGAGCTTGTACTTATTATGAGAGCTTGTACTTATTATGAGAGCTCGTACATTCGCTTTTATATATAAAGATTAATATTTAATTACAAGGGCTTGCGCCAATGACAATAATTAACAGGTAAAACTAAACATAATTAACATAACATAACTTTTTTTTTAGGCTGGCAACACTGGTAGCCAGTCGTCAAAAAAACGGTCTTTAGGTTAATTATTTTAGTCAATTATCAAAAGTGTTTTAATTTAGTTAAATTAGTGTAATATAGTCGAACCTAGATACTAAGTATTCTATCTACGAAGTTTTCGCGACAAAATCACTGTATAATTACAGTGTTTTTTGTCGCGAAAACTTCGTACCAAATTGATTTTACAACCGGCTGTCAACTCAACGCCTCAACGGTGACGGATTTGAAATTATCATCGATCCCGGGGAGTATTTTGTTTTATTTATGTGATTGTAGTTAGTATTTACAGACCACAGAACACCACAAAATACTGCTCAGGTCTCTGAGCTACGTCCATCACACGCTGGCACAGTTTATGACTCCTTTTGCTTGACAACTAGTGGAAGCAAAATCGATGACGAAAACATTCGCCCAGACAATAAACACTACATAATTTACTATACAAAATAAACTCATTACGAGCTCTTTCTAAGTATATCATTTAATCCTGTAATGTGTCACAAACTTCTCATAATATAAATTATAATGGTACCAATTTATCTACTTTTATGATAATAACAAGAAAAGCAGTGTTTTATAAAGTATTTCTCTTCTGTTTAACTTTCCCATCTCACTCTAATTAACTTAATGTAAATTGTAACAGCTATTTCTCAACAAATTACTATATTTACTTTTCCCCCCAACTACCCCCTACCTATACACATATCAGAACATCTTTTCTTGTACTGTTGTTTAGTTGCATAACTTCACACATTCCAGGTCACTGACAATTATTCAAAATGATGACCCGCAGAGCTACAATTAAAGAAATGGGAGCAAAGCTGAGAGCTACGTTGAAGGATCTTGAAGCTTCTCAAGCAAAATGTAAACAACTGCTCCAGGAAAGGGAAGACAGTGAAGTAGAAGTGGAGAACATTATTGCCAAAAACACCTTCCTCAAAAATGAGCTGGCTGAGCTACACACAGAACCCATAAACTTAGCCGACCAGTACAGACATTTTCAACATCAAGTGTCAACATTTCAAGAGTGCAGTGACACCCATGAACTGGCTTTGAACCATATTTCAGAACTTAAACAGAAGTTATGTGAAGCCCATAAGGCCTTATCTATCTCAGTCTGTCAAGGTCAGTGAACAGGTTGCTACCACCAATAACCTATTTTATGATTTGGTAGGCAGTATCAAAATCAGTGTGTGAGCCAGCTATAACAATAGATTTGACTGGTGACGATACCATACCATTGTGTCCTATTGTTATGTCATAATAAATTAAACAGATACATACAATTTAGGAAAATAATTAAACGGTCACAGAGAGCTATTAAAAAACAAAATCTCTTAAAATTGTATCTTTCCCTTAGAAAGGAACGTGTTATCCTTTCAAAAAGTTTGAATAGTTGTACTGTCGAGTTGGATGAATGTAGGGAAAAGTATGATATTGATATTAAGCTCCTTTTGAATGATATACTACACAAGGAGCGCTTGCTGGATATTTTTGAGAAATATGAAAATCACAACTGCAACTTGGTTTTAAAATCCTTTTGGTACGAAGTTTTCGCGACAAAAAACACTGTATAATTACTGGATAGAATACTTAATATCTACATAGGTTCGACTATATTACACTAATTAGGTTAGGTTAGGTTTTTGGGGGATCCCTCACAGTGCATACTTCCTCGTAGTATCCCCTGGGCAACGCCGTGTCTGACGTGCGTCCTTACGAGTAACTGAATTTAATTTCCTACTATCAACGCAGAAACGCCATTCTCCGTTAGACTTAGGGGTTATAAGAACAGGAGATAACCAAGGACTTTCGCATTTTTCAATGACCTTTAATTCGAGCATTTTATCGACTTCGTCAATAAGAATCTTTTGCTTTTCAGGAGAGAGACGATAACAACGTTGCTTAATAGGCAAAGCATTACCGGTATTAATCCGATGACAAATTAGATAAGTAAGACCTAATTTACCTTTCTGTTCAAAAGATATGTCTTTAAAACGATCAATCATAACCCTAGCAATATTTTTTTTGGTTATCGGAAAGGTGATCGAAAGACATGATTTTATTTTCAATAGCACAGTTCGTAAAATCTCTACTATCAAGATTAAGTTTAGACGAAAGTAACTTAGGACACAGATCAAATTCTTTCCAGAAGTCCCAGCCAAGAATCAAAGATGGATAATAATATATCTCCGGAAAAACATAAGCTTTAATGATACGAGTTTGATTATTAAAACTCAACGGTAAATGGAAATAACCAGAAGACGATGATTTTTGTTTATTAGCAACCAACCTGAGCTGATGACTTGAATAGCTTAAACCCTAGCTTTTGAATATCCTTATGAGACTTATTTCCTAATTAAGACCTGAAAAACTTACGTTGTTAATAGATACGTTAGTAAAAGGTCTATTACAGTCCCTTTCCTTGTCATAGATCGCAGAAGTTGTTTTATTATAAAACATAAAATTTCGGATAGTGTTTAACCATTGATTCCAATCGCTAAGAAAATTTTGAGCTTTAGAACTATTCAAGTCACTATTTAGTTTTTTGCTTGAGAATCCGGTGTACATTTAGGACAATTTGAAATTTTCACGCCTTTCAGACCACACTTGAAACAGATCAAGTACCTCAGTTGAGTGTGGCATACTCCAAACCGCAGTGGGATATGGAACCGGTTGAGAAGAAGCGAGAACCTCAGAAGGTTCGGAAATTCGAGGACCGAAGAGAAGGTCAGCTTGATTCTGAGCAGAAGGGTTAGATTGGTTCTGAGCAGGAGGGTTGTATACTTCCGCCAACACGTCCTCCTCAGTTTCAATATGATCCAAACCTAGAACTTCAAATCGTTTTTGGAGTAAGTAAAACCGAGATCTAATATTCGAGCTTAATTCGATTAACGGTGGAACAGCACTAATACGTTCTAGTCGATAATGAAGATGATTCATAAACGACTCAAACTTTTTTAAACTACTACGATCCCTAGATGTTTCAATATACGAAATTTTACTCTCAACATAGTTGAGAGTAGTTTCAGCTTGTGATAGATCAAGTTGAAGAGGTATAGGCAAGGATTTTATGTCATCTGATAGAACATGACTTAGTTTAGTCATCTGATCTCTCAGATTCGTCAAAGTTTCAGCAGGTCTTTCAGCTCTGATGGACACCTCGTATTCAAGTTCAAGTTTATTTAGGTACGAGTATTTTATTGGTCTCTCCATGTTTAAGATTTAAAAATAATTAAGAGTTTATTAGTTTAGTCTAGGTTTATGTAAATTTTCAAGTAATCTTCATACAGGTTGCACTAGCCGTGGTAACAAATCAAACTAAATGAAGTAATGTTTAAAGAGTTGATTTTATGTTAAGTTTTGTATAAACGACCACAGGATATTGTCCTGCAGCCGTCGTGAAGTGTGCCAGCCCCCAACTAGTAAGTGACCACGAATGGTTTTAAGAACACTCACTAGCGAAGACTGGTTACGATTACCAGAGGGTAACCGCAGTGGTGTGCAAGTGTGTGGGATGCAGTATAGTGAGGTATTAGAAGAGAGTTATGATGTACCTAGGTGGTAACGACTATAGGATATTCTCCTATAGTACGTCGTAGAGTAAGCCAAACCCCAACTTGTAAGTGCAGTTTTAAGAACACTTGCAAGCGAAGAATGGATGACAATTACCAGTGGGTAAAAGTAGTGTGTGTTTGTGTGTTTGTTTCAGTATAAAGAAGTCTTGTAAAGGTTGAGATGGATGAGGTGATGAAAATAAAAGCTTACCAAATAAAAATCACTTGAGCAAGTTGGTTTTAGAAATTTTGAGAGTTCTGAAAAAGTTTAAGGAGGGAGGGGTTAGTAAAATTTGGGCGCCAGATTGTAACGTTACATTTTCCCGGGAGGGAGAAAATGTAAGGGTGGTTAAGTTGTTGATTTTCATCTTTCTGACCCGTACGCTGCCACCGCATCCGGAAAAAATAGCTTCGTCCCTGAAGCTGTATCTCCAGCGCAGTATCTCCGGTTCCACTCGTCAAGCATTGCCGTTCGGATGCACCGCTTGACGTACGAAACCGGGCACAGGTAGTAGTCGGGGGGCTGTCGTTTGAAACCTTGTAATGTTCGTATTTTTGTACTTACGTTTTGGCTATTTTAATTAGATATTATATGTTCTCTCCAATTATCTGCATGGCCATTTTCTGTAGTTTAAGCATTCCTAGGCCTCTATATTTCGAGCTATTTAGATTTTCTAGTGCTCTCCGAATGTTTGTTTACCTTTTGTAATGTCAGATAATGACAAGCCTAGGTTTTATTTTTAATTTATTGCTAGAGCTGCCAGTAGGTTAGGTTAGGTTAGGTTAGGAGGGGGGATCCCCCACAGTGCATACTTCCACGCAGTATCCCCCGGGCAACGCCGTGTCTGACCACCGTAACGGAGTGGCAGACCGGCGGCTAAAGTGCACTGTGATTCGTAGACAAACGCGGTCGTCTGCGAATATGAGTCAAAAACCATGCCGTGACGCGTCCGGGCGGTTCTGTTTTAATCCCAATCACCCTTCACAGGGTGATTCCAACGGCCCTTCTCAGGGCCCCAGCGGTGGCGCTTTGGCGTCTGAAGCTGACCGCGTACCATCTGCGGCCAGCGTTTTCAGCAAGCCGGACGATTTGCTGGACTCCGACGACGGTTCCAATATGGACACGTCGGCGGCCGAGAGCGACGCGGCGACGAGCAAACGGAAGAGGGCGGATCTGAGGCCTGGGTCCGGAGGCTCCTCGGAGTCTGTAGGAACAAGGGCGAAGAAGAAGTCGAAGTCAAAAAAGGCTTCGACTTCTGCTTCGGCCTTTGCTCACGATGTGGGCTTGGTGGACGCCGAGCGCCAGCTGGATCTGGCGAAGAGGGCGCAGCTTCAGGAGGACCTGGAGGAGAGGGTCGCCACCAAGGAGCGGCAGACGCAAGCCGCCAGGTTGAGGGCTGGCTATGGTACATCCCATGTGCTATATGCTGACCACTCCCTGGCGGAATTGGAGCGCATGGCACAAGAGGACAAAGAGGAGGTACTGGAGGTCGCCTCAAAGTCCTCCAATTTGAAGGGGACCTTCCAAAAGGCCCTCAAATGCCGGGCCGCCAGCATGCACGGCATTGTGCTGGAGCTGGTAAAGCGGACGGCCACGGACGAGACGCGGCAGCTGCAGGCGAGGGTGGATCGCCTGCAGGCGGAAGTCAGCCAGCTTCACCAGAAGCTTGCTGAGGTCACGGCCCGGCCTGCCCAGTCTGCCCCAGGTGTGGTGGAAGGAGGCTCCTCCTCCACTGCCAGCCTTGAGGCCATAATCCGCGGGGTTGTTCTGGAGGAGAGGGCCTTCATAAGAGGCTGCTTCGCGGGGATAGAGGACCGGCTCTTGCCGGAAAGGCGGCTCCGCCCGCCGCTAGCGGCGGATAAGTGTCCACAAGAGCCGGACCCTGCGCCTATGGAGGGCCTGGAGTCTGGTGAGCAGCCTCAGAACCCGGGGCCCTCCAAGGGCAAAGGCAAGGGCAAGAAGACCATGTTGGCCGCTCAAACGCCCACTACGAGTGCGGAGGGAGCTACCAAGTCGTCTGCCACTCCAGCAGCCCCCCGGAACTCGCAGGGAGAAGTCGCCCTTCTTCCTTCCACCACCCCATCCAACTCATCGTGGACGGAAGTGGTCAGGGGGGGGAAGGCGAAAAAGCAGACCTCCAAGCCCACTGCGACTGCTCCTGCAGCCGAGAAGGGTCCAGCCGGCGGGAGGAAGCTGGTTCCTCCCAAAACCGCGGCCGTCGTGGTGACCATCACCCCGGAGGCCGTGGAGCAGGGCGAGACGTACGAGTCTGTCCTAAGACGGGCTCGTACCAACGCGGACCCCTCTCAGCTGGGAATCGGTGGCATCACGTGCCGCCGAACTCAAACCGGGGCTCGAATCTTTGAGTTCTCGGGGGAGCAGCGCGGCGCAAACGCGGACCTCTTCGCAAAGAAGTTGCGAGAGGTCATCGCGGATGTGGCAACGGTCGTCAGGCCTGTGAAGACCGCTTCCTTGGTGGTGGCCGATCTGGAGGATTCGGTCACTAAAGAGGACGTCGTGGCGGCCGTTGCGGCGGCTGGAGGCTGCGACGCTGGCGCAGTGAAGGCTGGAGCCATCAGGCTCGGACGCCGCGGCATGGGCACCATCCGCATCGAGTGTCCAGTCGCCGCAGCTGGGGCTGTACTGCGTACTGCGACCAAGGGACGGCTGCTTGTGGGGCTCGGCTCGGCTGTGATCCGGCCACTTGAAGACCAGCCAATGCGCTGCTTCAAGTGCTTCGCGTTTGGCCACACCCGAGCCACGTGTCCCTCTAAGTCCGACTGGGGAGACTGCTGCTTCAGATGCGGGCAGGAGGGACACAAGAGTGCCACTTGCCACGCCACCACCCCACACTGCGCGGCGTGTGAGGGCACTGGCCGCCCCGCGGACCACAAGATGTCGGGTAGGAGCTGCAAGCCTCCCGCGAGGAAGGGCATAGTGCCGGCGCAGGTTCGCCCCATAGGACTGCTACCGGTACTGGGTAAGGTTTATGAGAAGATGCTGGTCGCCAGACTAAAACATCACCTGTTGCCGAGACTGAACCAAAACCAATTTGGATTCATGCCCCAAAAGAGCTGCGAAGACGCCCTCTATAAACTTATGCAACTCATCAATAAAAAACTTGACGAGAAGAAAATCATAACCGTCGTTTCACTGGATATAGAGGGCGCCTTCGACAGCGCCTGGTGGCCAGCGATAAGAGTCCAACTGGCAAAAGGAAGCTGTCCCTTAAACATTAGGAAGACAATTGATAGCTACCTAGACGGAAGGAAAGTCTCGGTGCGTTATAATGGGGAAACCTTCACCAAGGCGACCAACAAGGGATGCGTCCAAGGGTCCATCGGTGGGCCCATACTATGGAATGTTTTGCTGGACCCCCTCCTGGATACTCTCGAAGCCGAAGGACATTACGTGCAGGCGTTCGCCGACGATGTCGTCATGGTGTTCGATGGTCACACGGCACAACACGTGCAAGGACGAGCCAATGCCGCTCTCGAACTTGTTCGGGTGTGGGGTGTCGAAAATAAGCTTAAGTTCGCACCCCACAAGACAAGTGCAACCCGTCCCCCGCCTCCATCGCATCCTTCACCTGCCCCTTGAGGCAGGCCAGCGCGTCCACCGTCGAACGCTCAGCCCGAAAGCCGTACTGAGCGTCCGACAAGTCCGGCCCGATGCACCGCAGATGGCTCTTCAGGCGGGCAGCGATTATCCCCTCGAACATCTTACCGACCTCATCGAGCAGAACGATGGGCCGGTATGCCGAGGGGGAGTCTGCCGGGCGGCCCTCCTTGCGAAGGAGGCACAGTTGTCCCTCCTTCCATGGTTTCGGGAACCTTCCAGACGCAAAGCATGCGCTGAAGAGGTCCCGAAACCGCTCCTCCATTTGGGTGGCGGCGATCGCCACCACTCTCGCCGGGACACCGTCGGGGCCCGGAGCCGTCTTCTTGGCGCGGATATGGAGAATAGCCGCGCCAAGTTCCGACTCCGTGACGGGAGGGGTCTCCTCTTCATCATCAGCTGGCGGGGCTGGTGGGGCCATCGCTGGTGGGGTGAAGTCGTCCCTGCACGGGAACAGGGACTGAACCACCCCATCCAGAAAGGAGGGCTCCAGGGTCTCGGCCACCGGGGGACCAAAGGGGCGCAGCTTGTTCCGCGCCGCCTTATACGGTCTCCCGTAGGGGTCCGCGTCGAGACCCTCCAGCATTTCTGCTCTCGCAGAGTCTCTGGCGGCGGCGATGGCCCGATCGAGGACCAGTTTTGCCGCCAGGTACACCTCGTAGAGGTGGTCCCCGACGGCCTGGTCCCGTCGACGCCGCCGCCGACTCCGCGTGTAAGCCCTCCTTGCCTCCACACAGGCTGCTCGAAGCCCCGCCAGCTCCGCCGACCACCAGTACACGGCCCGTTTGGGTGGTGGTCGGCCAGACCGAGGCATGCTCGAGTTGCATACCTCGGTCAGAGACTCCCTCAGCTGCCCCGCCACGGTGTCCACATCCGGCAGCCGGCTGGCGGAAGGCGGCGAAAGCCAGTCCTGGACGAACGCCGCCTCCCGCGCTGCCTCCCTGTCCAGGCGGGCGAGGGCCCACCGTGGGAACGGTGATCGCCCCGGCAGAGTCCGCGTCTCTCCGGGGCGACTGGTGGAGATGTCGAACCGCACGTAGTGATGGTCCGACATAGTCTCCACCAGGTCCACCCGCCAGTTCAGCACGCGCGCGGCTAACGCAGGGGTGGCGAAAGTGACGTCCACCACTGAGCCACCCTGCCGCCGCACGCATGTCTGGACGCTGCCTCTGTTCAAGAGGCAGAGTCCAGAGGAGGCAGCCCACAGCTCGACTGCCCGCCCGCGGGCGTTGGTGGCCGGGTTGCCCCAGGTCACCGACTTGGCGTTCAGGTCTCCCAGCACGGAGACCTGACGCGGCGCCGCCCTGCCGACCACGGCGGCCAGGACTCCGAGATAGTTCTCGAAGTCCTGGAGAGGGCGGTTTGGGGAGAAATACACGCCCACAAGGGCGAGTTCTCCCCACGCGGCGGCCACGTATCCCGGTCCCCTCTCTAATAGCGAGAGGGGAGGGGAGTCTGTGGAAGACCGCGCCGCTAGTGCCACCAAGCCGTCCTCGTCACCCAGCCAGCTGCCGGGGACGAAGTAGGGCTCGGCGACCACCGCTACGTTCACCAACCACTCGGCCATGACCTGCACCACCAGGTCCTGGGCCGCTCTGCAGTGGTTGGCGTTCGTCTGGAGGATGCGGAGGTCGGAAATTATTATTCCGACATCGCACCCTCCTCGGCCGCCGCCGCCGCCGCTGGAGCTACAGCGGCGACGACGGCGGCGGCGGTGGTGGCAACAGGGCGAACCTGCGCCGGCACCACGCCCTTCTTGACGGGGGGCTTACAGCTCCTGCCCGTCATCCGGTGGCCCGCGGGGCGGCCACTGGCGGCACACGCCGCGCAGTGTGGCGCGGTGGCGGTGCACGCGGCCCACCCGTGTCCCTCCTTCCCGCATTGGAAGCACGTATCCCTCCAATCGGACTTGGAGGGACACGTGGCTCGGGTGTGGCCGAACGCGCAGCACTTGAAGCACCGCGCAGGCTGTGCCTCAAGTGGCCGGACCACCGCCGAGCTGAAGCCGATCAGCAACCGTCCTTTGGTCGCCGCAAGGACGGCCCCGGCCGCGGCGACCGGGCACTCCACGCGGATGATGCCCATGCCGCGGCGGCCGAGCCTGACGACTCCAGCCTTCACCGCGCTGGCGTCGCAGCCTCCAGCTGCTGCGACGGCCGCGACCACATCCTCTTTGGCGACCGAGTCATCAAGATCGGCCACCTCCAAGGCTGTGGTCTTTTCTGGCCTGGCGACCTTGGCCACATCCGCGACGACCTCCCGCAGCTTCGCTGCGAAGAGGTCCGCGTTCGTGCCGCGCTGCTCTCCCGAAAACTCGAAAATTCGAGCTCCCGTGAGAGTTCGGCGGCACGTGATTTTGCTGATCCCCAGCTGGGAGGGATCAGCATTCGTACGAGCCCGTCTCAGTACGGACTCGTACGACTCGCCCCGCTCCGCGGCCTCCGGGGTGATGGTCACCACGACGGCCGCGGTTTTGGGAGGAACCAGCTTCCTCCCACCAGCTGGAGCCCGTTTGGCTGCAGGAGCAGCCGCAGCGGGCTTGGGGTCCGGCTTCTTGGCCTTCTTCCCCCTCTTGCCCACTTCCGTCCACGACAGGTTGGACGGGGTGGTGGAGGGAAGAAGGGCGTCTTCCTCCTGGATCTGGGCTGGGGCCGGGGCTGCTGGAGCGGCAGAGGACCCTGACGCTCGCACCGCGCTCGTGGTGGGGGTCTGAGGAGACGCCGTGGTCCCCTTGCCCTTGCCCTTGCCCTTTCCCTTTGAGGGCTGCCCTTCCAATACAGGGCCTGCTTGAGGCGCAGGTTCCGGCTCCCCCGGTTGGCGACTCTTGTCCGCCGCTAGCGGTGGGCGGAGCCGCTTTTCCGGCAGGAGCCGGTCCTCGATGCCTGCGAAGCAGGCCCTAATGAACGCCCTCTCCTCCATCACTACCTGCCTCAAGGCTGCCTCGAGGCTGGCAGGGGTGGAGGGGGAGGGGGAGGAGGAGGAGGAGGAGGAGGGGCCCCCTGTCACCGGAGCCGGGGCAGGCAGGGCCGTGGCTTCAGCCAGCTTCTGGTGAAGCTGGCTGACCTCCGCCTGCAGGCGATCCACCTTCGCCTGCAGCTGCCGCGTCTCCTCCGTGGCCGTCCGCTTGACCAGCTCCAGGACAATGCCGTGCATGCTGGCGGCACGGCATTTGAGGGCCTTCTGAAAGGTCCCCTTCAGGTTGGAGGATTTTGAGGCGACCTCCAGGACCTCCTGCCTGTCCTCCTCCGCCATGCGCGCCAGCTCTGCCAGGGAGTGGTCGGCATACAGCACATGGGATGCACCGTAGCCATCCCTCGACCTGGCAGCTTGCTGCTCCTTGGCGCTCACCCTTTCCTCCAAGTCCGCTTGGAGCTGCGCCCGTTTCGCCAAATTAAGTTGGCGCTCGGCGTCCACTAAGCCCACGTCATGGGTACAGGCCGTCGAAGAAGAAGTCGGAGCCTTTTTGGACTTCGACTTCTTCTTCGCCTTGCTGCGGCTGCGGCTTGCGGTGGACTCCGAGGAGCCCTCGGACCGCTTCCGCTTGAAGCGGTCGCCGCTTTCCGCAGCCGACGTGTCCATGTTGGACTCTGTGTCCGAGTCCGAAGACTCGTCCGGCCTGCGGAACAAACTGGCCGCGGATCGTGGGCGGTCTGCTCCTCTCGGCGTCAAAACGCCGCCCGCGTTGGGGTGGCCCTGAGAAGGGCCGTTGGTGGGGCCCTGAGAAGGGCCGTTGGGGTGGCCCTGAGAAGGGCCGTTGGGGTGGCCCTGAGAAGGGCCGTTGGGGTGGCCCTGAGAAGGGCCGTTTGGGTCGCCCTGGGGAGAGCGACTCGGCACAAAACGGCCAGACGCATCGCGTGCCGGCTTTCCTGACATGCTCGCAAATGTCCGCATAAAATTAAAATCACGATTTAAAAGTCACAGCGCACTTTAGCCACCGGTCTGCCACTCCGTTACGGTGGTCAGACACGGCGTTGCCCAGGGGATACTACGAGGAAGTATGCGCTGTGGGGGATCCCCCAACCTAACCTAACCTTTTTTTTTTTTTTTTTTTGACGCTGAGAAATGCTTTATGCACTGCCGCTCGTGGGGGACGAGACGGGGTGTGTGGGACTCCTGTCAGAAGGACAGTATACCCACTAAAACTCAGCGGTGTTCCCGCATCGCCGTGATGGGAGGGCCATGGGAAACCGGCGTAGCCTTTACATCCACGACCCTCCCGGCGCATGCCCGCCTAGCTGGCGGGCCCCGCATGCCCCCCTGACTGGGGGGCTACGGGAATGGCCGGGAACACCTGGCCATTCCCGTCCGGCACTGGTGGAGGCCTGTGCGATGCAGGCGAGGGTGCCCCCGCACCCGTTGCCTGCTGGCCTCCACCTGGGAGGAGGAGTCGGAGATGAGCGTCGAACTGACGTCTCCTTCGACCCCTCCTCCGCCTTCGGAGCGGTGCCGCGTCGGGATCATCTTCCCGCACGCGCTCCGCCGCCTCCTTCTGGGACATGACGTGCTCGCAGAAGGAGGCGACCGCCGCCCAGGACCCCTCGTCCCTCAGCATGGCGCCCACCACGCCGGGGAGCGAGAGGTCCAGCCCGATCGCCGCGACGAGACTGCGGCGCGGCTCGGACCACGACGGGCACACCTCGAGAGTGTGCTGCGCCGTGTCCTCCGCCGCGCCACAGTCGTGGCACGACGGCGTCTCCTCCCGTCCGATCCGATGCAGGTACGATCCGAAACAACCGTGTCCGGACAGCACCTGCACCAGGCGGAACGAGAGGAACCCGTGCGGCCGCTCGAGCCAGTCCCGCAGGACCGGCCCGATCGCGTCGAGGGTTCGGCGGCCGAAGACCGCGGCGGCGAGGTCCGTCGTCCAGTGGACGACGATGGCGTCCCTCGCCTCCCGCCGGACGGCCTCCCGCTGTTCCGGGGCGAAGGGCTGACCCGCCGCCCTCCGCCCCGCCTTCCACTCGTACACTCTGGCGAGCACCCACGCCTCGAGTTCCCAAGGAGGGGTGCCGGCCAGAGCGCACGCCCCGGCGAAGCTCACCGTGCGGTGAGCCCGCGCCACCCGCTGGGCTATCGCCCTTTGAGGTGCCCGCAAGGCCGCGGCGTTCTCTCGTCTGTGGAGAGACTCCTCCCAGATGGGGGCCCCGTAGAGGGCCATGCTCCTCAAGATGCCGGCGTAGAGTTGCCGGCATCGAGCGCTGGGCCCCCCCAAGTTCGGGAGGAGCCACGAGAGAGCGCCCGCGGTCTTCAGCAGGCGCGACGACAGCCCGCTGAAATGCGGGCCGAAGCGCCACCTGCTGTCGAGTACAAGGCCCAGATATTTCATCTGGGCCTTCACCTCAATCCTGACGCCCTCCACGAAGATGTGGGCGCCAGGTGGCGGGGGGCGCTGCCGGGGACCGTGGAAGAAGACGGCCTCGGTCTTCTGCAGCGCCACCGTCAACCCTAGGCGGCGGATCCTCCCTGCGACCAAGGATCCGCCCGCCGAGGCCAAGGAGGCCGCCTCCCTGAAACTCTCCCCCCGGGCGGTGAGGAGAGTGTCATCTGCGTAGCAGACGACACTCGTGCCTCGGAGGAGAGTTCCCCGCAAGAGCCAATCGTAGCCGACGCTCCAGAGGAGAGTTCCTAAGACTGACCCCTGTGGAACGCCGGCTTCCGCGGCGTACCGCCGGACTCGGCCAGCCCTGTTCACCAGGACGATCGCCCGATCCTCCAGGTAGCTGGCCAGCAGCACGCGCATGTAGCGAGGCACTCCGTGGAATCGGAGCGCCTCTAGGATGGTGGAGTGGGGAACGGAGTTGAAGGCGTTGGCGATGTCGAACGACACTGCCAACAACCCGTCCCCCGCCTCCATCGCATCCTTCACCTGCCCCTTGAGGCAGGCCAGCGCGTCCACCGTCGAACGCTCAGCCCGAAAGCCGTACTGAGCGTCCGACAAGTCCGGCCCGATGCACCGCAGATGGCTCTTCAGGCGGGCAGCGATTATCCCCTCGAACATCTTACCGACCTCATCGAGCAGAACGATGGGCCGGTATGCCGAGGGGGAGTCTGCCGGGCGGCCCTCCTTGCGAAGGAGGCACAGTTGTCCCTCCTTCCATGGTTTCGGGAACCTTCCAGACGCAAAGCATGCGCTGAAGAGGTCCCGAAACCGCTCCTCCATTTGGGTGGCGGCGATCGCCACCACTCTCGCCGGGACACCGTCGGGGCCCGGAGCCGTCTTCTTGGCGCGGATACGGAGAATAGCCGCGCCAAGTTCCGACTCCGTGACGGGAGGGGTCTCCTCTTCATCATCAGCTGGCGGGGCTGGTGGGGCCATCGCTGGTGGGGTGAAGTCGTCCCTGCACGGGAACAGGGACTGAACCACCCCATCCAGAAAGGAGGGCTCCAGGGTCTCGGCCACCGGGGGACCAAAGGGGCGCAGCTTGTTCCGCGCCGCCTTATACGGTCTCCCGTAGGGGTCCGCGTCGAGACCCTCCAGCATTTCTGCTCTCGCAGAGTCTCTGGCGGCGGCGATGGCCCGATCGAGGACCAGTTTTGCCGCCAGGTAACCTTTTTTTTTTTTTTTTTTTGGTCTCGGGGTGTAAAATCCTCATGGATGTCCTCCGCCCTGGGGCGGGCGGAGGGGTCTGTCAGACTCGTACTGACTAAAAACCACCCCGGTGTTCCATCTCACACCTACGTCGGAGGTCGCGGGAACGCAAATACTTCCGCAACCCTCGGCTGGTGCCGGCCCGCCTCTGTGGGCCACCTCGAGTTTGGGGGGAGTGAGGTGTTAAACTCCCCCCTTACATCATAGAGAGGCGCGCGTGGAACACTACGCGCCGCCATCTCGGGTCCTAAGGAGTAGGGGGCGATGGATTTCCCCAGATCCGTCGCCCCTGGACCCATTTAGGGGGGCTGGAAGAGGGCGTTATCCGCCCTCCGCCGACGCCCGGTGCGTCTGCTGCGGATCGGGTTAGTGGAAGCAATCTCCCGCTCCCTTTCCGCAGCCTCCTTCTGCGAGATGACTGTCTCGCAGAAGGAAACCACCGCGTCCCAGGACTCCTCGCTGCCGGCCATGGAATTCACAATGGCCGGCAGCGAAAGGTCACTGCCTACTCCAGAGACGAGGGCACGGCGCGGCTCCTCCCAAGCGGCACACTCTGCCAGCGTATGCCGCGCCGTGTCCTCCCGACAGTCGACGCAGTGGTGACACCGGGCGTCCGGCTCCCTGTTTATGCGACACAGGTACTTCCCGAAGCAACCATGCCCCGAGAGCACCTGCGTCACCCGAAACGACAGGGAGCCGTGCCTCCTCCCGAGCCAAGTGTCGAGCACCGGCCGGACCGCCTCAATAGTGTTGAGGCCGGCGGTAGGGCGTGAGAGCCTGTCCCGCCATTCCGCCACCAGGACCTCGCGAAGCTGCGACCGACGCAGTTCCAAATGTCGCTGCGTCAGTCGCTCGCCTCGCGCCCTCGAGTCCTCGCGCCACCGATACAGTGACGCGAGTACCTTCGCCTCTAGGTCCCAGGGCGGGGATCCGGCCAGTGCGCAAGCCGCCTCGTAGGAGATCGTGCGATACCCCCTGATGACTCTGACGGCCATTGCTCGCTGCGGTCTCCGCAGAACTGCAATGCTACCGGCCGTCAGGTCAGCCGCCCAGATCGGGGCCCCATACAGGGCCATCGATCGCACGATCCCCACGTAGAGTCGCCTACAGGCGACGCTCGGGCCCCCCAGATTAGGAAGCAGCGTTGACAGCGCCCCAACCGCGCCCATCAACTTGGGCGGCCGCCAGGTAACCTAACCTAACCTTTTTTTTTTTTTTTTTTTTTTTTTTTTTTTTTTTTTTTTGTTCCGGGGTGGAAAATCCTCATGGATGTCCTCCGCCTGGGGCGAGCGGAGGGGTCTGTCAGACTCTTACTGACTAAAAACCACCCCGGTGTTCCGTCTCACACCTACGCCGGGGGTCGCGGGAACGAAAAAAAACCTCCGCAACCCCCGACTGGTGCCAGCCCGCCGCAGCGGGCCCCTCCTCCTTCATCACCGGCGCACCAGAACACATGGCACGCCGTGACCAACCCAGGGACCAAACCAGCACATGGGCGCCAGACAGCCCCTTGTCTAGGCGCCCTTGGCCCCTCTTCGGCGGGTCAGGACATTGGCCCCGCCGTCTACCAATTTTCGGCCGCAGAGGATAGGGAGAGCGGCCTACGCTATACCGACACTCCTCTTCCCCTGCGGCCCCACCGCGTTCGCCATCGGACGGTGGCGACCCCGTCAAGGCCGCGGCAGGGAGGGAGAGCGCTGTACCGCAATACACCTCTCCAGCCGCGGCCCCGAAACCGCAGCCGCGATGTCTCCGATACACGACATCGCGGCCCGCCTCAGTTGCGATGTCGCCACCGCAACCTACTCGCTGGCCACTACGTCATGGGCTTTTATCAAAAAGCCCTGACGAGCGGCCCCTCCTCGGGTTCCTCTTAGCTTCACCGTGGGTGCCCAACCCACGGCTACTGAGCCCCCCCGCAACGACAATGCGGGAACCCTTCGGGGGGGAACCTTTTTTTTTTTTTTTTTTTTTTTTTTTTTTTTTTTTGGTCTCGGGGTGGAAAATCCTCATGGATGTCCTCCGCCCTGGGGCGGGCGGAGGGGTCTGTCAGACTCTTACTGACTAAAAACCACCCCGGTGTTCCGACTCACACTTACGCCGGGGGTCGCGGGAACGACAGAATCTTCCGCAACCCCCGGCTGGTGCCGGCCCGCCACCGCGGGCCTCGTCTCGGGACAGGGGGGGGAGTGAGGTGTTTGACTCCCCCCGCGACGTCTCAGAGGGGCGCGCGTGGAACACTACGCGCCGCCACCTCGGGTCCTGATTTGTGGGGGGCGACGGACGTCCCCGAGTCCGTCGTCCCTGGACCCATTTAGGGGGGCCGGAAGAGGGCGTTGTCCGCCCTCCGCCGACGCCCGGTGCGCCTGCTGCGGGCCGGGTGAGTGGACGAGATCTCCCTCTCCCTTTCCGCAGCCTCCTTCTGCGAGACGACCGTCTCGCAGAAGGCGACCACCGCGTCCCAGGACTCGGCGCCGCCGACCATAGCGTTCACTACGGCCGGCAGCGACAAGTCACTGCCTACTCCTGAGATGAGGGCACGGCGCGGCCCCTCCCAAGCGGCACACTCTGCCAGCGTGTGCCGCGCCGTGTCCTCCCGGCAGTCGACGCAGTGGTGACACCGGGCGTCCGGCTCCCTGTTTATGCGACACAGGTACTTCCCGAAGCAACCATGCCCCGAGAGCACCTGCGTCACCCGAAACGACAGGGAGCCGTGCCTCCTCCCGAGCCAGCGCTCGAGCACCGGCCGGACCGCCTCGACGACGTCGAGGCCGGCGGTAGGGCGCGAAAGCCTGTCCCGCCATTCCGCCACCAGGACCTCGCGAAGCTGAGACCGATGCAGCTCCACATGTCGCTGCATCGGTCGCTCGCCCCGCGCCCGCGCTTCCTCGCGCCACCGATACGATGACGCGAGTACTTTCGCCTCCAGGTCCCAGGGCGGGGATCCGGCCAGTGCACAAGCCGCCTCGTAGGAGATCGTGCGATACCCCCGGATGACTCTGACGGCCATCGCCCTTTGCGGTCTCCGCATGACGGCGATGCTCCCGGCCGTCAGGTCAGCCGCCCAGATCGGGGCCCCGTAAAGGGCCATCGATCGCACGATCCCCACGTATAGCCGCCTACAAGCGGCGCTCGGGCCCCCCAGATTGGGAAGCAGCGTTGAGAGCGCTCCAGCAGCGCCCAGCAACTTGGGCGCCAGCCGTCGGAAGTGGGGCCCGAAGTCCCACCGGCTGTCGAGGACCAATCCTAGGTACTTCATGGTACCCTCGACAGCGATCCGAGCCCCCCCGACCACGATATGTGAGCCGGGGGGAGAGCCAGGTAGGCTACACCTTGTTCTTACACGTGTCCCTCTGTTTGCAGAGGGCACAGTGTAGGGACAAGGGAGATGGGTCGCTCCTGATTGATCGACGGTCGTCGATCGACAGAGGACGTGACCATGATGCCGCTGAGGTGCAGGCGCACTAAAGCGGCAAGGGTATCTCTCCTTGAGGAGTAGTCTTCGAGGAGAGAACTTCCGGCGGGTTCGCTGAGTCGGGTTGGCCGGACAGCGAACGGAGGCATGTTTAATGCCGCCGTCGGGGGCTTGGCTTAACCGCCCGGCCCAGAGGAAGGTCACCTCTAAGATAAAAAACCACCTAATCCTAAGCTTCGAAGCGTGGCGAGAGGATGAGTGGCTGGTGGGGGACCAGTCGCTAGCGCTTCCCCTGGAGATACCTGCCGAACTCTTCCAGTATTTAGGCTTACCTAGGGCAAGAGGCTCTGCCTAGGTGGACATTCATTCCTCATTACTCGTGGGAACAAAATGGAAAACGAAAAAAAAACAAAAGTTGATGACGTGCCAATTTTATTGGCGGAGGTACCGTATGCCGGCAACGGCAACAAGAGCCGAGGAGGCTCCATTCCCGAAAGGGACGTAATGTCCGATACGGACACACGCAGACGCGCCTCCAGATCTGTATTTGGGTCCAGGTCCAGATCCAGATCTCGGAAGCGCAGCCTCTCCTCCAGTGAGGAGACACAGGGGGCCGCAAAAAGAACTGCGGCACAGAGGGGAAAAGGTGGCACGGTGGCGCAGAAGACAGCGCGTGACCTTCGGGGTCGCTTCAAGCGCCCTGATACACCAGGAGGGAGTGCGGAGAGCGACCCCGGGCTCACCATGGCGGACTCGAGCGGGGGCTCTACTGTGTCCCTGCTGGGAAGTAACCGTGCGGAGGCCGCTGCTGCTAAACGGGCGCAGCAAAGGGCTGTCGTGGCTGACGAGGTCAGCGAGCTGGCCCAACAAGCGCGAGAGCGGCGCTCTGCTCGGATGGCCGGAGGAAGCCCAACGGCGGTGGCGCTCAGTCGCCAGGTGTTGGACGGCGTGGACGTGGTCCTGAAAGTGGCCACCAAATCGGGCAACTTGAAGGGCACGTTCACGCGCGCCCTGAAGGAGGCAGCTGAAGGTATCAGAGAGGCGGTTGAGGTCCTCGTTGGGCGGACTGGCACGGAGGAGACGGCGAAACTGTGGGAGGAGAACGGCCTTCTCCGATCCGAGCTGGAGGACCTCAAGCGGGAGCTTGCCGCGCAGAGGGCGGAATGGCAGCAGAGGCGTCCTGTGGCCACCAGTTCCGCCGCGAGAGTCTCCAACCCGAGCTGCTGGAGGAGGTGGTTGCAGCCCTCTTCCCGGCCAGAGCGGAGCACACTCCGCCGCCGATGGCTATGCCCACGGCCGCAGAGTCTGCAGAAGAAGAGGAGGAGAACGCCATTAGCGTCCCAGGGGTGACACAGGCAGAGATGGGGGCAGCCGTGATGCGGCTCCGGGCCAAGAACGTGGCTCCGGGGCCCGACGGGATCCACGGCTGCGTGTTGGCCCTCGCTCTGAAGGAGCTCGAGCCCCAACTGAGAGGACTCTACACAGCGTGTCTTGAGCGGGGCCAGTTTCCCACTTTGTGGAAATCTGGTCGTCTGGTCCTGCTCAGGAAGGCGGGGCGCCCGGCGGACTCGTCGTCCGCGTACCGGCCCATAGTGCTGCTAGACGAGGTGGGCAAGCTGTTCGAGCGAGTAATCGCAGCCCGCCTCGTCGGCCACTTGTGCAGAGAGGGGCCGGACCTGGACGACAGTCAGTTTGGGTTTCGGCATGGGCGCTCCACGATACACGCTGTGTCGCGGGTTAGAGTCCTGGCGGAGGAAGCGGTGTCTCGGGGCGGGGTGATGTTGGCGGTGTCCTTGGACATATCCAACGCCTTCAACACCCTGCCCTGGCACGCTGGCAGAGTGTGCCGCTTGGGAGGGGCCGCGCCGTGCCCTCATCTCAGGAGTAGGCAGTGACTTGTCGCTGCCGGCCGTAGTGAACGCTATGGTCGGCGGCGCCGAGTCCTGGGACGCGGTGGTCGCCTTCTGCGAGACGGTCGTCTCGCAGAAGGAGGCTGCGGAAAGGGAGCGGGAGATTGCTTCTGCTAACCCGATCCGCAGCAGACGCACCGGGCGTCGGCGGAGGGCGGACAACGCCCTCTTCCGGCCCCCCTAAATGGGTCCAGGGACGACGGACTCGGGGACGTCCGTCGCCCCCCACACATCAGGACCCGAGGTCGCGGCGCGTAGTGTTCCACGCGCGCCCCTCTGAGACGTCGCGGGGGGAGTCAAACACCTCACTCCCCCCCCTGACCCGAGACGAGGCCCGCGGTGGCGGGCCGGCACCAGCCGGGGGTTGCAGAAGATTCTGTCGTTCCCGCGACCCCCGGCGTAAGTGTGAGTCGGAACACCGGGGTGGTTTTTAGTCAGTAAGAGTCTGACAGACCCCTCGCCCGCCCCAGGGCGGAGGAAATCCATGAGGATTTTCCACCCCGAGACCAAAAAAAAAAAAAAAAAAAAAAAAAAAAAAAAAAAAAAAAAAAAAAAAAAAAAAAAAAAAAAAAAGGTTAGGTTAGGTTAGGTTAGGTTGGGGGATCCCCCACAGTGCATACTTCCTCGCAGTATCCCCCGGGCAACGCCGTGTCTGACCACCGTAACGGAGTGGCAGACCGGCGGCTAAAGTGCACTGTGACTTTTAAATCGTGATTTTTAATTTTATGCGGACATTTGCGAGTATGTCAGGAAAGCCGGCACGCGATGCGTCCGGCCGTTTTATGCCGAGTCGCTCTCCCCAGGGCGACCCAAACGGCCCTTCTCAGGGCCACCCCAACGGCCCTTCTCAGGGCCACCCCAACGGCCCTTCTCAGGGCCACCCCAACGGCCCTTCTCAGGGCCCCACCAACGGCCCTTCTCAGGGCCACCCCAACGCTGGCGGCGTTTTGACGCCGAGAGGAGCAGACCGCCCACGATCCGCGGCCAGTTTGTTCCGCAGGCCGGACGAGTCTTCGGACTCGGACACAGAGTCCAACATGGACACGTCGGCTGCGGAAAGCGGCGACCGCTTCAAGCGGAAGCGGTCCGAGGGCTCCTCGGAGTCCACCGCAAGCCGCAGCCGCAGCAAGGCGAAGAAGAAGTCGAAGCCCAAAAAGGCTCCGACTTCTTCTCCGACGGCCTGTACCCATGACGTGGGCTTAGTGGACGCCGAGCGCCAACTTAATTTGGCGAAACGGGCGCAGCTCCAAGCGGACTTGGAGGAGAGGGTGAGCGCCAAGGAGCAGCAAGCTGCCAGGTCGAGGGATGGCTACGGTGCATCCCATGTGCTGTATGCCGACCACTCCCTGGCAGAGCTGGCGCGCATGGCGGAGGAGGACAGGCAGGAGGTCCTGGAGGTCGCCTCAAAATCCTCCAACCTGAAGGGGACCTTTCAGAAGGCCCTCAAATGCCGTGCCGCCAGCATGCACGGCATTGTCCTGGAGCTGGTCAAGCGGACGGCCACGGAGGAGACGCGGCAAGGCGAAGGTGGATCGCCTGCAGGCGGAGGTCAGCCAGCTTCACCAGAAGCTGGCTGAAGCCACGGCCCTGCCTGCCCCGGCTCCGGTGACAGGGGGCCCCTCCTCCTCCTCCTCCTCCTCCCCCTCCCCCTCCACCCCTGCCAGCCTCGAGGCAGCCTTGAGGCAGGTAGTGATGGAGGAGAGGGCGTTCATTAGGGCCTGCTTCGCAGGCATCGAGGACCGGCTCCTGCCGGAAAAGCGGCTCCGCCCACCGCTAGCGGCGGACAAGAGTCGCCAACCGGGGGAGCCGGAACCTGCGCCTCAAGCAGGCCCTGTATTGGAAGGGCAGCCCTCAAAGGGAAAGGGCAAGGGCAAGGGCAAGGGGACCACGGCGTCTCCTCAGACCCCCACCACGAGCGCGGTGCGAGCGTCAGGGTCCTCTGCCGCTCCAGCAGCCCCGGCCCCAGCCCAGATCCAGGAGGAAGACGCCCTTCTTCCCTCCACCACCCCGTCCAACCTGTCGTGGACGGAAGTGGGCAAGAGGGGGAAGAAGGCCAAGAAGCCGGACCCCAAGCCCGCTGCGGCTGCTCCTGCAGCCAAACGGGCTCCAGCTGGTGGGAGGAAGCTGGTTCCTCCCAAAACCGCGGCCGTCGTGGTGACCATCACCCCGGAGGCCGCGGAGCGGGGCGAGACGTACGAGTCCGTACTGAGACGGGCTCGTACGAATGCTGATCCCTCCCAGCTGGGGATCAGCAAAATCACGTGCCGCCGAACTCTCACGGGAGCTCGAATTTTCGAGTTTTCGGGAGAGCAGCGCGGCACGAACGCGGACCTCTTCGCAGCGAAGCTGCGGGAGGTCGTCGCGGATGTGGCCAAGGTCGCCAGGCCAGAAAAGACCGCAGCCTTGGAGGTGGCCGATCTTGACGACTCGGTCGCCAAAGAGGATGTGGTCGCGGCCGTCGCAGCAGCTGAGGGAGTCTCTGACCGAGGTATGCAACTCGAGCATGCCTCGGTCTGGCCGACCACCACCCAAACGGGCCGTGTACTGGTGGTCGGCGGAGCTGGCGGGGCTTCGAGCAGCCTGTGTGGAGGCAAGGAGGGCTTACACGCGGAGTCGGCGGCGGCGTCGACGGGACCAGGCCGTCGGGGACCACCTCTACGAGGTGTACCTGGCGGCAAAACTGGTCCTCGATCGGGCCATCGCCGCCGCCAGAGACTCTGCGAGAGCAGAAATGCTGGAGGGTCTCGACGCGGACCCCTACGGGAGACCGTATAAGGCGGCGCGGAACAAGCTGCGCCCCTTTGGTCCCCCGGTGGCCGAGACCCTGGAGCCCTCCTTTCTGGATGGGGTGGTTCAGTCCCTGTTCCCGTGCAGGGACGACTTCACCCCACCAGCGATGGCCCCACCAGCCCCGCCAGCTGATGATGAAGAGGAGACCCCTCCCGTCACGGAGTCGGAACTTGGCGCGGCTATTCTCCGTATCCGCGCCAAGAAGACGGCTCCGGGCCCCGACGGTGTCCCGGCGAGAGTGGTGGCGATCGCCGCCACCCAAATGGAGGAGCGGTTTCGGGACCTCTTCAGCGCATGCTTTGCGTCTGGAAGGTTCCCGAAACCATGGAAGGAGGGACAACTGTGCCTCCTTCGCAAGGAGGGCCGCCCGGCAGACTCCCCCTCGGCATACCGGCCCATCGTTCTGCTCGATGAGGTCGGTAAGATGTTCGAGGGGATAATCGCTGCCCGCCTGAAGAGCCATCTGCGGTGCATCGGGCCGGACTTGTCGGACGCTCAGTACGGCTTTCGGGCTGAGCGTTCGACGGTGGACGCGCTGGCCTGCCTCAAGGGGCAGGTGAAGGATGCGATGGAGGCGGGGGACGGGTTGTTGGCAGTGTCGTTCGACATCGCCAACGCCTTCAACTCCGTTCCCCACTCCACCATCCTAGAGGCGCTCCGATTCCACGGAGTGCCTCGCTACATGCGCGTGCTGCTGGCCAGCTACCTGGAGGATCGGGCGATCGTCCTGGTGAACAGGGCTGGCCGAGTCCGGCGGTACGCCGCGGAAGCCGGCGTTCCACAGGGGTCAGTCTTAGGACCTCTCCTCTGGAACGTCGGCTACGATTGGCTCTTGCGGGGAACTCTCCTCCGAGGCACGAGTGTCGTCTGCTACGCGGATGACACTCTCCTCACCGCCCGGGGGGAGAGTTTCAGGGAGGCGGCCTCCTTGGCCTCGGCGGGCGGATCCTTGGTCGCAGGGAGGATCCGCCGCCTAGGGTTGACGGTGGCGCTGCAGAAGACCGAGGCCGTCTTCTTCCACGGTCCCCGGCAGCGCCCCCCGCCACCTGGCGCCCACATCTTCGTGGAGGGCGTCAGGATTGAGGTGAAGGCCCAGATGAAATATCTGGGCCTTGTACTCGACAGCAGGTGGCGCTTCGGCCCGCATTTCAGCGGGCTGTCGTCGCGCCTGCTGAAGACCGCGGGCGCTCTCTCGTGGCTCCTCCCGAACTTGGGGGGGCCCAGCGCTCGATGCCGGCAACTCTACGCCGGCATCTTGAGGAGCATGGCCCTCTACGGGGCCCCCATCTGGGAGGAGTCTCTCCACAGACGAGAGAACGCCGCGGCCTTGCGGGCACCTCAAAGGGCGATAGCCCAGCGGGTGGCGCGGGCTCACCGCACGGTGAGCTTCGCCGGGGCGTGCGCTCTGGCCGGCACCCCTCCTTGGGAACTCGAGGCGTGGGTGCTCGCCAGAGTGTACGAGTGGAAGGCGGGGCGGAGGGCGGCGGGTCAGCCCTTCGCCCCGGAACAGCGGGAGGCCGTCCGGCTGGAGGCGAGGGACGCCATCGTCGTCCACTGGACGACGGACCTCGCCGCCGCGGTCTTCGGCCGCCGAACCCTCGACGCGATCGGGCCGGTCCTGCGGGACTGGCTCGAGCGGCCGCACGGGTTCCTCTCGTTCCGCCTGGTGCAGGTGCTGTCCGGACACGGTTGTTTCGGATCGTACCTGCATCGGATCGGACGGGAGGAGACGCCGTCGTGCCACGACTGTGGCGCGGCGGAGGACACGGCGCAGCACACTCTCGAGGTGTGCCCGTCGTGGTCCGGGCCGCGCCGCAGTCTCGTCGCGGCGATCGGGCTGGACCTCTCGCTCCCCGGCGTGGTGGGCGCCATGCTGAGGGACGAGGGGTCCTAGGCGGCGGTCGCCTCCTTCTGCGAGCACGTCATGTCCCAGAAGGAGGCGGCGGAGCGCGTGCGGGAAGATGATCCCGACGCGGCACCGCTCCGAAGGCGGAGGAGGGGTCGAAGGAGACGTCAGTTCGACGCTCATCTCCGACTCCTCCTCCCAGGTGGAGGCCAGCAGGCAACGGGTGCGGGGGCACCCTCGCCTGCATCGCACAGGCCTCCACCAGTGCCGGACGGGAATGGCCAGGTGTTCCCGGCCATTCCCGTAGCCCCCCAGTCAGGGGGGCATGCGGGGCCCGCCAGCTAGGCGGGCATGCGCCGGGAGGGTCGTGGATGTAAAGGCTACGCCGGTTTCCCATGGCCCTCCCATCACGGCGATGCGGGAACACCGCTGAGTTTTAGTGGGTATACTGTCCTTCTGACAGGAGTCCCACACACCCCGTCTCGTCCCCCACGAGCGGCAGTGCATAAAGCATTTCTCAGCGTCAAAAAAAAAAAAAAAAAAAAAAAAGGTTAGGTTAGGTTAGGTTCCCCCCGCGTCGCGTGCGTGGCGGTCAGACGCCAGTACACCCGATACCGGAGGAGACGTCGTCGGGTCCCTGACGAAGAGGCCGCGCTGTATGAGGTGTACCGCGCGGCCAAGCAGACTCTGTGGCTGGCCATCGGCGAGTCGAGGACGCGAGCCAGGGAAGAGATGTTGGAGACTCTAGACGGGGATCCGTGGGGGCGCCCTTATCGCGCGGTTCGAGGGAAACTTCGAGCCGCGGCGCCTCCGCTTACGGAGAGTCTCCAACCCGAGCTGCTGGAGGAGGTGGTTGCAGCCCTCTTCCCGGCCAGAGCGGAGCACACTCCGCCGCCGATGGCTTTGCCCACGGCCGCAGAGTCTGCAGAAGAAGAGGAAGAGAACGCCATCAGCGTCCCAGAGGTGACACAGGCAGAGATGAGGGCAGCCGTGATGCGGCTCCGGGCCAAGAACGTGGCTCCGGGGCCCGACGGGATCCACGGCTGTGTGTTGGCCCTCGCTCTGAAGGAGCTCGAGCCCCAACTGAGAGGACTCTACACAGCGTGTCTTGAGCGGGGCCAGTTTCCCACTTTGTGGAAATCTGGTCGTCTGGTCCTGCTCAGGAAGGCGGGGCGCCCGGCGGACTCGTCGTCCGCGTACCGGCCCATAGTGCTGCTAGACGAGGTGGGCAAGCTGTTCGAGCGAGTAATCGCAGCCCGCCTCGTCGGCCACTTGTGCAGAGAGGGGCCGGACCTGGACGACAGTCAGTTTGGGTTTCGGCATGGGCGCTCCACGATACACGCTGTGTCGCGGGTTAGAGTCCTGGCGGAGGAAGCGGTGTCTCGGGGCGGGGTGATGTTGGCGGTGTCCTTGGACATATCCAACGCCTTCAACACCCTGCCCTGGAGTTGTATTCGGGAGGCACTGCGCTATCATGGTGTGCCTCCCTACCTCCGCCGCATCGTTGGGGCTTATCTGTCGGAGAGGTGTGTCACCTACGCGGGACGTGATGGCGGATTCCAGCGCCGCATGTCGTGCGGTGTTCCACAGGGCTCGGTCTTAAGGCCGCTCCTGTGGAACATCGGGTACGACTGGGTGCTGAGGGGCGAGCTCAGGCCGGGGGTAGACCTGACGTGTTATGCGGACGACACGCTGGTCACTGCCCGGGGGAGCTCGTACAGGGAAGCAGCGTTGCTGGCGACGGCTGCGGTCTCACAGGTGGTGAGCCGCATACGTCGCCTAGGCCTGGAGGTGGCCCTCAGCAAGTCGGAGGCTATGGTGTTCCATGGCCCCCGGCGGGCGCCGTCACCCGGCTCACATATCGTGGTCGGGGGGGCTCGGATCGCTGTCGAGGGTACCATGAAGTACCTAGGATTGGTCCTCGACAGCCGGTGGGACTTCGGGCCCCACTTCCGACGGCTGGCGCCCAAGTTGCTGGGCGCTGCTGGAGCGCTCTCAACGCTGCTTCCCAATTTGGGGGGCCCGAGCGCCGCTTGTAGGCGGCTATACGTGGGGATCGTGCGATCGATGGCCCTTTACGGGGCCCCGATCTGGGCGGCTGACCTGACGGCCGGGAGCATCGCCGTCATGCGGAGACCGCAAAGGGCGATGGCCGTCAGAGTCATCCGGGGGTATCGCACGATCTCCTACGAGGCGGCTTGTGCACTGGCCGGATCCCCGCCCTGGGACCTGGAGGCGAAAGTACTCGCGTCATCGTATCGGTGGCGCGAGGAAGCGCGGGCGCGGGGCGAGCGATCGATGCAGCGACATGTGGAGCTGCATCGGTCTCAGCTTCGCGAGGTCCTGGTGGCGGAATGGCGGGACAGGCTTTCGCGCCCTACCGCCGGCCTCGACGTCGTCGAGGCGGTCCGGCCGGTGCTCGAGCGCTGGCTCGGGAGGAGGCACGGCTCCCTGTCGTTTCGGGTGACGCAGGTACTCTCGGGGCACGGTTGCTTCGGGAAGTTCCTGTGTCGCATAAACAGGGAGCCGGACGCCCGGTGTCACCACTGCGTCGACTGCCGGGAGGACACGGCGCGGCACACGCTGGCAGAGTGTGCCGCTTGGGAGGGGCCGCGCCGTGCCCTCATCTCAGGAGTAGGCAGTGACTTGTCGCTGCCGGCCGTAGTGAACGCTATGGTCGGCGGCGCCGAGTCCTGGGACGCGGTGGTCGCCTTCTGCGAGACGGTCGTCTCACAGAAGGAGGCTGCGGAAAGGGAGAGGGAGATCTCGTCCACTCACCCGGCCCGCAGCAGGCGCACCGGGCGTCGGCGGAGGGCGGACAACGCCCTCTTCCGGCCCCCCTAAATGGGTCCAGGGACGACGGACTTGGGGACGTCCGTCGCCCCCCACACATCAGGACCCGAGGTGGCGGCGCGTAGTGTTCCACGCGCGCCCCTCTGAGACGTCGCGGGGGGAGTCAAACACCTCACTCCCCCCCTGACCCGAGACGAGGCCCGCGGTGGCGGGCCGGCACCAGCCGGGGGTTGCGGAAGATTTCGTCGTTCCCGCGACCCCCGGCGTAAGTGTGAGTCGGAACACCGGGGTGGTTTTTAGTCAGTAAGAGTCTGACAGACCCCTCCGCCCGCCCCAGGGCGGAGGACATCCATGAGGATTTTCCACCCCGAGACCAAAAAAAAAAAAAAAAAAAAAAAGGTTAGGTTCCCCCCCGAAGGCCGCTCGTCAGGGCTTTTTGACCCAAGCCCATGACGTAGCGGCCAACGTGTAGGTTGCGGTGGCGACATCGCAACTGAGGCGGGCCGCGATGTCGTGTATCTGGGGCATCGCGGCTGCGGTTTCGGGGCCGCGGCTGGAGAGGTGTATTGCGGTACAGCGCTCTCCCTCCCTGCCGCGGCCTCGACGGGGTCGCCACCGTCCGATGGCGAACGCGGTGGGGCCGCAGGGGAAGAGGAGTGTCGGTAGGTCGTAGGCCGCTCTCCCTATCCTCTGCGGCCGAAAATTGGTAGACGGCGGGGCCAATTACCTGACCCGTCGAAGAGGGGCCAAGGGCGCCTAGACAAGGGGCTGTCTGGCGCCCATGTGCTGGTTTGGTCCCTGGGTTGGTCACGGCGTGCCATGTGTTCTGGTGCGCCGGTGATGAAGGAGGAGGGGCCCGCTGCGGCGGGCTGGCACCAGTCGGGGGTTGCGGAAGATTCTTTCGTTCCCGCGACCCCCGGCGTAGGTGTGAGTCGGAACACCGGGGTGGTTTTTAGTCAGTAAGAGTCTGACAGACCCCTCCGCTCGCCCCAGGCGGAGGACATCCATGAGGATTTTCCACCCCGAGACCAAAAAAAAAAAAAAAAAAAAGGTTCCCCCCCGAAGGGTTCCCGCATTGTCGTTGCGGGGGGGCTCATTAGCCGTGGGTTGGGCACCCACGGTGAAGCCAAGAGGAACCCGAGGAGGGGCCGCTCGTCAGGGCTTTTTGACCCAAGCCCATGACGTAGCGGCCAGCGAGTAGGTTGCGGTGGCGACATCGCAACTGAGGCGGGCCGCGATGTCGTGTATCGGAGACATCGCGGCTGCGGTTTCGGGGCCGCGGCTGGAGAGGTGTATTGCGGTACAGCGCTCTCCCTCCCTGCCGCGGCCTTGACGGGGTCGCCACCGTCCGATGGCGAACGCGGTGGGGCCGCAGGGGAAGAGGAGTGTCGGTATAGCGTAGGCCGCTCTCCCTATCCTCTGCGGCCGAAAATTGGTAGACGGCGGGGCCAATGTCCTGACCCGCCGAAGAGGGGCCAAGGGCGCCTAGACAAGGGGCTGTCTGGCGCCCATGTGCTGGTTTGGTCCCTGGGTTGGTCACGGCGTGCCATGTGTTCTGGTGCGCCGGTGATGAAGGAGGAGGGGCCCGCTGCGGCGGGCTGGCACCAGTCGGGGGTTGCGGAGGATTTTTTTCGTTCCCGCGACCCCCGGCGTAGGTGTGAGACGGAACACCGGGGTGGTTTTTAGTCAGTAAGAGTCTGACAGACCCCTCCGCTCGCCCCAGGCGGAGGACATCCATGAGGATTTTCCACCCCGGAACAAAAAAAAAAAAAAAAAAAAAAAAAAAAAAAAAAAAAAAAAAAAGGTTAGGTTAGGTTTCGATGCCGGCAACTCTACGCCGGCATCTTGAGGAGCATGGCCCTCTACGGGGCCCCCATCTGGGAGGAGTCTCTCCACAGACGAGAGAACGCCGCGGCCTTGCGGGCACCTCAAAGGGCGATAGCCCAGCGGGTGGCGCGGACTCACCGCACGGTGAGCTTCGCCGGGGCGTGCGCTCTGGCCGGCACCCCTCCTTGGGAACTCGAGGCGTGGGTGCTCGCCAGAGTGTACGAGTGGAAGGCGGGGCGGAGGGCGGCGGGTCAGCCCTTTGCCCCGGAACAGCGGGAGGCCGTCCGGCGGGAGGCGAGGGACGCCATCGTCGTCCACTGGACGACGGACCTCGCCGCCGCGGTCTTCGGCCGCCGAACCCTCGACGCGATCGGGCCGGTCCTGCGGGACTGGCTCGAGCGGCCGCACGGGTTCCTCTCGTTCCGCCTGGTGCAGGTGCTGTCCGGACACGGTTGTTTCGGATCGTACCTGCATCGGATCGGACGGGAGGAGACGCCGTCGTGCCACGACTGTGGCGCGGCGGAGGACACGGCGCAGCACACTCTCGAGGTGTGCCCGTCGTGGTCCGAGCCGCGCCGCAGTCTCGTCGCGGCGATCGGGCTGGACCTCTCGCTCCCCGGCGTGGTGGGCGCCATGCTGAGGGACGAGGGGTCCTGGGCGGCGGTCGCCTCCTTCTGCGAGCACGTCATGTCCCAGAAGGAGGCGGCGGAGCGCGTGCGGGAAGATGATCCCGACGCGGCACCGCTCCGAAGGCGGAGGAGGGGTCGAAGGAGACGTCAGTTCGACGCTCATCTTCGACTCCTCCTCCCAGGTGGAGGCCAGCAGGCAACGGGTGCGGGGGCACCCTCGCCTGCATCGCACAGGCCTCCACCAGTGCCGGACGGGAATGGCCAGGTGTTCCCGGCCATTCCCGTAGCCCCCCAGTCAGGGGGGCATGCGGGGCCCGCCAGCTAGGCGGGCATGCGCCGGGAGGGTCGTGGATGTAAAGGCTACGCCGGTTTCCCATGGCCCTCCCATCACGGCGATGCGGGAACACCGCTGAGTTTTAGTGGGTATACTGTCCTTCTGACAGGAGTCCCACACACCCCGTCTCGTCCCCCACGAGCGGCAGTGCATAAAGCATTTCTCAGCGTCAAAAAAAAAAAAAAAAAAAAAAAAAAAAAAGGTTAGGTTAGGTTCCCCCGGCGTGGTGGGCGCCATGCTGAGGGACGAGGGGTCCTGGGCGGCGGTCGCCTCCTTCTGCGAGCACGTCATGTCCCAGAAGGAGGCGGCGGAGCGCGTGCGGGAAGATGATCCCGACGCGGCACCGCTCCGAAGGCGGAGGAGGGGTCGAAGGAGACGTCAGTTCGACGCTCATCTCCGACTCCTCCTCCCAGGTGGAGGCCAGCAGGCAACGGGTGCGGGGGCACCCTCGCCTGCATCGCACAGGCCTCCACCAGTGCCGGACGGGAATGGCCAGGTGTTCCCGGCCATTCCCGTAGCCCCCCAGTCAGGGGGGCATGCGGGGCCCGCCAGCTAGGCGGGCATGCGCCGGGAGGGTCGTGGATGTAAAGGCTACGCCGGTTTCCCATGGCCCTCCCATCACGGCGATGCGGGAACACCGCTGAGTTTTAGTGGGTATACTGTCCTTCTGACAGGAGTCCCACACACCCCGTCTCGTCCCCCACGAGCGGCAGTGCATAAAGCATTTCTCAGAGTCAAAAAAAAAAAAAAAAAAAAAAAAAAAAAAAAGGTTAGGTTAGGTTGGGGGATCCCCCACAGTGCATACTTCCTCGCAGTATCCCCCGGGCAACGCCGTGTCTGACCACCGTAACGGAGTGGCAGACCGGCGGCTAAAGTGCACTGTGACTTTTAAATCGTGATTTTTAATTTTATGCGGACATTTGCGAGTATGTCAGGAAAGCCGGCACGCGATGCGTCCGGCCGTTTTATGCCGAGTCGCTCTCCCCAGGGCGACCCAAACGGCTCTTCTCAGGGCCACCCCAACGGCCCTTCTCAGGGCCACCCCAACGGCCCTTCTCAGGGCCACCCCAACGGCCCTTCTCAGGGCCCCACCAACGGCCCTTCTCAGGGCCACCCCAACGCTGGCGGCGTTTTGACGCCGAGAGGAGCAGACCGCCCACGATCCGCGGCCAGTTTGTTCCGCAGGCCGGACGAGTCTTCGGACTCGGACACAGAGTCCAACATGGACACGTCGGCTGCGGAAAGCGGCGACCGCTTCAAGCGGAAGCGGTCCGAGGGCTCCTCGGAGTCCACCGCAAGCCGCAGCCGCAGCAAGGCGAAGAAGAAGTCGAAGCCCAAAAAGGCTCCGACTTCTTCTCCGACGGCCTGTACCCATGACGTGGGCTTAGTGGACGCCGAGCGCCAACTTAATTTGGCGAAACGGGCGCAGCTCCAAGCGGACTTGGAGGAGAGGGTGAGCGCCAAGGAGCAGCAAGCTGCCAGGTCGAGGGATGGCTACGGTGCATCCCATGTGCTGTATGCCGACCACTCCCTGGCAGAGCTGGCGCGCATGGCGGAGGAGGACAGGCAGGAGGTCCTGGAGGTCGCCTCAAAATCCTCCAACCTGAAGGGGACCTTTCAGAAGGCCCTCAAATGCCGTGCCGCCAGCATGCACGGCATTGTCCTGGAGCTGGTCAAGCGGACGGCCACGGAGGAGACGCGGCAGCTGCAGGCGAAGGTGGATCGCCTGCAGGCGGAGGTCAGCCAGCTTCACCAGAAGCTGGCTGAAGCCACGGCCCTGCCTGCCCCGGCTCCGGTGACAGGGGGCCCCTCCTCCTCCTCCTCCTCCTCCCCCTCCCCCTCCACCCCTGCCAGCCTCGAGGCAGCCTTGAGGCAGGTAGTGATGGAGGAGAGGGCGTTCATTAGGGCCTGCTTCGCAGGCATCGAGGACCGGCTCCTGCCGGAAAAGCGGCTCCGCCCACCGCTAGCGGCGGACAAGAGTCGCCAACCGGGGGAGCCGGAACCTGCGCCTCAAGCAGGCCCTGTATTGGAAGGGCAGCCCTCAAAGGGAAAGGGCAGGGGCAAGGGCAAGGGGACTACGGCGTCTCCTCAGACCCCCACCACGAGCGCGGTGCGAGCGTCAGGGTCCTCTGCCGCTCCAGCAGCCCCGGCCCCAGCCCAGATCCAGGAGGAAGACGCCCTTCTTCCCTCCACCACCCCGTCCAACCTGCCGTGGACGGAAGTGGGCAAGAGGGGGAAGAAGGCCAAGAAGCCGGACCCCAAGCCCGCTGCGGCTGCTCCTGCAGCCAAACGGGCTCCAGCTGGTGGGAGGAAGCTGGTTCCTCCCAAAACCGCGGCCGTCGTGGTGACCATCACCCCGGAGGCCGCGGAGCGGGGCGAGACGTACGAGTCCGTACTGAGACGGGCTCGTACGAATGCTGATCCCTCCCAGCTGGGGATCAGCAAAATCACGTGCCGCCGGACTCTCACGGGAGCTCGAATTTTCGAGTTTTCGGGAGAGCAGCGCGGCACGAACGCGGACCTCTTCGCAGCGAAGCTGCGGGAGGTCGTCGCGGATGTGGCCAAGGTCGCCAGGCCAGAAAAGACCGCAGCCTTGGAGGTGGCCGATCTTGACGACTCGGTCGCCAAAGAGGATGTGGTCGCGGCCGTCGCAGCAGCTGGAGGCTGCGACGCCGGCGCGGTGAAGGCTGGAGTCGTCAGGCTCGGCCGCCGCGGCATGGGCATCATCCGCGTGGAGTGCCCGGTCGCCGCGGCCGGGGCCGTCCTTGCGGCGACCAGAGGACGGTTGCTGATCGGCTTCAGCTCGGCGGTGGTCCGGCCGCTTGAGGCACAGCCTGCGCGGTGCTTCAAGTGCTGCGCGTTCGGCCACACCCGAGCCACGTGTCCCTCCAAGTCCGATTGGAGGGATACGTGCTTCCAATGCGGGAAGGAGGGACACGGGTGGGCCGCGTGCACCGCCACCGCCACCGCGCCACACTGCGCGGCGTGTGCCGCCAGTGGCCGCCCCGCGGGCCACCGGATGACGGGCAGGAGCTGTAAGCCCCCCGTCAAGAAGGGCGTGGTGCCGGCGCAGGTTCGCCCTGTTGCCACCACCGCCGCCGCCGTCGTCGCCGCTGTAGCTCCAGCGGCGGCGGCGGCGGCTGAGGAGGGTGCGATGTCGGAATAATAATTTCCGACCTCCGCATCCTCCAGACGAACGCCAACCACTGCAGAGCGGCCCAGGACCTGGTGGTGCAGGTCATGGCCGAGTGGTTGGTGAACGTAGCGGTGGTCGCCGAGCCCTACTTCGTCCCCGGCAGCTGGCTGGGTGACGAGGACGGCTTGGTGGCACTAGCGGCGCGGTCTTCCACAGACTCCCCTCCCCTCTCGCTATTAGAGAGGGGACCGGGATACGTGGCCGCCGCGTGGGGAGAACTCGCCCTTGTGGGCGTGTATTTCTCCCCAAACCGCCCTCTCCGGGACTTCGAGAACTATCTCGGAGTCCTGGCCGCCGTGGTCGGCAGGGCGGCGCCGCGTCAGGTCTCCGTGCTGGGAGACCTGAACGCCAAGTCGGTGACCTGGGGCAACCCGGCCACCGACGCCCGCGGGCGGGCAGTCGAGCTGTGGGCTGCCTCCTCTGGACTCTGCCTCTTGAACAGAGGCAGCGTCCAGACATGCGTGCGGCGGCAGGGTGGCTCAGTGGTGGACGTCACTTTCGCCACCCCTGCGTTAGCCGCGCGCGTGCTGAACTGGCGGGTGGACCTGGTGGAGACTATGTCGGACCATCGCTACGTGCGGTTCGACATCTCCACCAGTCGCCCCGGAGAGACGCGGACTCTGCCGGGGCGATCACCGTTCCCACGGTGGGCCCTCGCCCGCCTGGACAGGGAGGCAGCGCGGGAGGCGGCGTTCGTCCAGGACTGGCTTTCGCCGCCTTCCGCCAGCCGGCTGCCGGATGTGGACACCGTGGCGGGGCAGCTGAGGGAGTCTCTGACCGAGGTATGCAACTCGAGCATGCCTCGGTCTGGCCGACCACCACCCAAACGGGCCGTGTACTGGTGGTCGGCGGAGCTGGCGGGGCTTCGAGCAGCCTGTGTGGAGGCAAGGAGGGCTTACACGCGGAGTCGGCGGCGGCGTCGACGGGACCGGGCCGTCGGGGACCACCTCTACGAGGTGTACCTGGCGGCAAAACTGGTCCTCGATCGGGCCATCGCCGCCGCCAGAGACTCTGCGAGAGCAGAAATGCTGGAGGGTCTCGACGCGGACTCCTACGGGAGACCGTATAAGGCGGCGCGGAACAAGCTGCGCCCCTTTGGTCCCCCGGTGGCCGAGACCCTGGAGCCCTCCTTTCTGGATGGGGTGGTTCAGTCCCTGTTCCCGTGCAGGGACGACTTCACCCCACCAGCGATGGCCCCACCAGCCCCGCCAGCTGATGATGAAGAGGAGACCCCTCCCGTCACGGAGTCGGAACTTGGCGCGGCTATTCTCCATATCCGCGCCAAGAAGACGGCTCCGGGCCCCGACGGTGTCCCGGCGAGAGTGGTGGCGATCGCCGCCACCCAAATGGAGGAGCGGTTTCGGGACCTCTTCAGTGCATGCTTTGCGTCTGGAAGGTTCCCGAAACCATGGAAGGAGGGACAACTGTGCCTCCTTCGCAAGGAGGGCCGCCCGGCAGACTCCCCCTCGGCATACCGGCCCATCGTTCTGCTCGATGAGGTCGGTAAGATGTTCGAGGGGATAATCGCTGCCCGCCTGAAGAGCCATCTGCGGTGCATCGGGCCGGACTTGTCGGACGCTCAGTACGGCTTTCGGGCTGAGCGTTCGACGGTGGACGCGCTGGCCTGCCTCAAGGGGCAGGTGAAGGATGCGATGGAGGCGGGGGACGGGTTGTTGGCAGTGTCGTTCGACATTGCCAACGCCTTCAACTCCGTTCCCCACTCCACCATCCTAGAGGCGCTCCGATTCCACGGAGTGCCTCGCTACATGCGCGTGCTGCTGGCCAGCTACCTGGAGGATCGGGCGATCGTCCTGGTGAACAGGGCTGGCCGAGTCCGGCGGTACGCCGCGGAAGCCGGCGTTCCACAGGGGTCAGTCTTAGGACCTCTCCTCTGGAACGTCGGCTACGATTGGCTCTTGCGGGGAACTCTCCTCCGAGGCACGAGTGTCGTCTGCTACGCGGATGACACTCTCCTCACCGCCCGGGGGGAGAGTTTCAGGGAGGCGGCCTCCTTGGCCTCGGCGGGCGGATCCTTGGTCGCAGGGAGGATCCGCCGCCTAGGGTTGACGGTGGCGCTGCAGAAGACCGAGGCCGTCTTCTTCCACGGTCCCCGGCAGCGCCCCCCGCCACCTGGCGCCCACATCTTCGTGGAGGGCGTCAGGATTGAGGTGAAGGCCCAGATGAAATATCTGGGCCTTGTACTCGACAGCAGGTGGCGCTTCGGCCCGCATTTCAGCGGGCTGTCGTCGCGCCTGCTGAAGACCGCGGGCGCTCTCTCGTGGCTCCTCCCGAACTTGGGGGGGCCCAGCGCTCGATGCCGGCAACTCTACGCCGGCATCTTGAGGAGCATGGCCCTCTACGGGGCCCCCATCTGGGAGGAGTCTCTCCACAGACGAGAGAACGCCGCGGCCTTGCGGGCACCTCAAAGGGCGATAGCCCAGCGGGTGGCGCGGGCTCACCGCACGGTGAGCTTCGCCGGGGCGTGCGCTCTGGCCGGCACCCCTCCTTGGGAACTCGAGGCGTGGGTGCTCGCCAGAGTGTACGAGTGGAAGGCGGGGCGGAGGGCGGCGGGTCAGCCCTTCGCCCCGGAACAGCGGGAGGCCGTCCGGCGGGAGGCGAGGGACGCCATCGTCGTCCACTGGACGACGGACCTCGCCGCCGCGGTCTTCGGCCGCCGAACCCTCGACGCGATCGGGCCGGTCCTGCGGGACTGGCTCGAGCGGCCGCACGGGTTCCTCTCGTTCCGCCTGGTGCAGGTGCTGTCCGGACACGGTTGTTTCGGATCGTACCTGCATCGGATCGGACGGGAGGAGACGCCGTCGTGCCACGACTGTGGCGCGGCGGAGGACACGGCGCAGCACACTCTCGAGGTGTGCCCGTCGTGGTCCGAGCCGCGCCGCAGTCTCGTCGCGGCGATCGGGCTGGACCTCTCGCTCCCCGGCGTGGTGGGCGCCATGCTGAGGGACGAGGGGTCCTGGGCGGCGGTCGCCTCCTTCTGCGAGCACGTCATGTCCCAGAAGGAGGCGGCGGAGCGCGTGCGGGAAGATGATCCCGACGCGGCACCGCTCCGAAGGCGGAGAAGGGGTCGAAGGAGACGTCAGTTCGACGCTCATCTCCGACTCCTCCTCCCAGGTGGAGGCCAGCAGGCAACGGGTGCGGGGGCACCCTCGCCTGCATCGCACAGGCCTCCACCAGTGCCGGACGGGAATGGCCAGGTGTTCCCGGCCATTCCCGTAGCCCCCCAGTCAGGGGGGCATGCGGGGCCCGCCAGCTAGGCGGGCATGCGCCGGGAGGGTCGTGGATGTAAAGGCTACGCCGGTTTCCCATGGCCCTCCCATCACGGCGATGCGGGAACACCGCTGAGTTTTAGTGGGTATACTGTCCTTCTGACAGGAGTCCCACACACCCCGTCTCGTCCCCCACGAGCGGCAGTGCATAAAGCATTTCTCAGCGTCAAAAAAAAAAAAAAAAAAAAAGGTTAGGTTGCCGCCGCCGTCGTCGCCGCTGTAGCTCCAGCGGCGGCGGCGGCGGCTGAGGAGGGTGCGATGTCGGAATAATAATTTCCGACCTCCGCATCCTCCAGACGAACGCCAACCACTGCAGAGCGGCCCAGGACCTGGTGGTGCAGGTCATGGCCGAGTGGTTGGTGAACGTAGCGGTGGTCGCCGAGCCCTACTTCGTCCCCGGCAGCTGGCTGGGTGACGAGGACGGCTTGGTGGCACTAGCGGCGCGGTCTTCCACAGACTCCCCTCCCCTCTCGCTATTAGAGAGGGGACCGGGATACGTGGCCGCCGCGTGGGGAGAACTCGCCCTTGTGGGCGTGTATTTCTCCCCAAACCGCCCTCTCCAGGACTTCGAGAACTATCTCGGAGTCCTGGCCGCCGTGGTCGGCAGGGCGGCGCCGCGTCAGGTCTCCGTGCTGGGAGACCTGAACGCCAAGTCGGTGACCTGGGGCAACCCGGCCACCGACGCCCGCGGGCGGGCAGTCGAGCTGTGGGCTGCCTCCTCTGGACTCTGCCTCTTGAACAGAGGCAGCGTCCGGACATGCGTGCGGCGGCAGGGTGGCTCAGTGGTGGACGTCACTTTCGCCACCCCTGCGTTAGCCGCGCGCGTGCTGAACTGGCGGGTGGACCTGGTGGAGACTATGTCGGACCATCGCTACGTGCGGTTCGACATCTCCACCAGTCGCCCCGGAGAGACGCGGACTCTGCCGGGGCGATCACCGTTCCCACGGTGGGCCCTCGCCCGCCTGGACAGGGAGGCAGCGCGGGAGGCGGCGTTCGTCCAGGACTGGCTTTCGCCGCCTTCCGCCAGCCGGCTGCCGGATGTGGACACCGTGGCGGGGCAGCTGAGGGAGTCTCTGACCGAGGTATGCAACTCGAGCATGCCTCGGTCTGGCCGACCACCACCCAAACGGGCCGTGTACTGGTGGTCGGCGGAGCTGGCGGGGCTTCGAGCAGCCTGTGTGGAGGCAAGGAGGGCTTACACGCGGAGTCGGCGGCGGCGTCGACGGGACCAGGCCGTCGGGGACCACCTCTACGAGGTGTACCTGGCGGCAAAACTGGTCCTCGATCGGGCCATCGCCGCCGCCAGAGACTCTGCGAGAGCAGAAATGCTGGAGGGTCTCGACGCGGACCCCTACGGGAGACCGTATAAGGCGGCGCGGAACAAGCTGCGCCCCTTTGGTCCCCCGGTGGCCGAGACCCTGGAGCCCTCCTTTCTGGATGGGGTGGTTCAGTCCCTGTTCCCGTGCAGGGACGACTTCACCCCACCAGCGATGGCCCCACCAGCCCCGCCAGCTGATGATGAAGAGGAGACCCCTCCCGTCACGGAGTCGGAACTTGGCGCGGCTATTCTCCATATCCGCGCCAAGAAGACGGCTCCGGGCCCCGACGGTGTCCCGGCGAGAGTGGTGGCGATCGCCGCCACCCAAATGGAGGAGCGGTTTCGGGACCTCTTCAGTGCATGCTTTGCGTCTGGAAGGTTCCCGAAACCATGGAAGGAGGGACAACTGTGCCTCCTTCGCAAGGAGGGCCGCCCGGCAGACTCCCCCTCGGCATACCGGCCCATCGTTCTGCTCGATGAGGTCGGTAAGATGTTCGAGGGGATAATCGCTGCCCGCCTGAAGAGCCATCTGCGGTGCATCGGGCCGGACTTGTCGGACGCTCAGTACGGCTTTCGGGCTG
Organism: Xanthia togata; assembly: GCA_963853775.1. Lineage (NCBI taxonomy): Eukaryota > Metazoa > Arthropoda > Insecta > Lepidoptera > Noctuidae > Xanthia > Xanthia togata. The sequence goes on from OY970809.1 coordinate 25,105,019, forward strand.
AGCGTTCGACGGTGGACGCGCTGGCCTGCCTCAAGGGGCAGGTGAAGGATGCGATGGAGGCGGGGGACGGGTTGTTGGCAGTGTCGTTCGACATTGCCAACGCCTTCAACTCCGTTCCCCACTCCACCATCCTAGAGGCGCTCCGATTCCACGGAGTGCCTCGCTACATGCGCGTGCTGCTGGCCAGCTACCTGGAGGATCGGGCGATCGTCCTGGTGAACAGGGCTGGCCGAGTCCGGCGGTACGCCGCGGAAGCCGGCGTTCCACAGGGGTCAGTCTTAGGACCTCTCCTCTGGAACGTCGGCTACGATTGGCTCTTGCGGGGAACTCTCCTCCGAGGCACGAGTGTCGTCTGCTACGCGGATGACACTCTCCTCACCGCCCGGGGGGAGAGTTTCAGGGAGGCGGCCTCCTTGGCCTCGGCGGGCGGATCCTTGGTCGCAGGGAGGATCCGCCGCCTAGGGTTGACGGTGGCGCTGCAGAAGACCGAGGCCGTCTTCTTCCACGGTCCCCGGCAGCGCCCCCCGCCACCTGGCGCCCACATCTTCGTGGAGGGCGTCAGGATTGAGGTGAAGGCCCAGATGAAATATCTGGGCCTTGTACTCGACAGCAGGTGGCGCTTCGGCCCGCATTTCAGCGGGCTGTCGTCGCGCCTGCTGAAGACCGCGGGCGCTCTCTCGTGGCTCCTCCCGAACTTGGGGGGGCCCAGCGCTCGATGCCGGCAACTCTACGCCGGCATCTTGAGGAGCATGGCCCTCTACGGGGCCCCCATCTGGGAGGAGTCTCTCCACAGACGAGAGAACGCCGCGGCCTTGCGGGCACCTCAAAGGGCGATAGCCCAGCGGGTGGCGCGGGCTCACCGCACGGTGAGCTTCGCCGGGGCGTGCGCTCTGGCCGGCACCCCTCCTTGGGAACTCGAGGCGTGGGTGCTCGCCAGAGTGTACGAGTGGAAGGCGGGGCGAAGGGCGGCGGGTCAGCCCTTCGCCCCGGAACAGCGGGAGGCCGTCCGGCGGGAGGCGAGGGACGCCATCGTCGTCCACTGGACGACGGACCTCGCCGCCGCGGTCTTCGGCCGCCGAACCCTCGACGCGATCGGGCCGGTCCTGCGGGACTGGCTCGAGCGGCCGCACGGGTTCCTCTCGTTCCGCCTGGTGCAGGTGCTGTCCGGACACGGTTGTTTCGGATCGTACCTGCATCGGATCGGACGGGAGGAGACGCCGTCGTGCCACGACTGTGGCGCGGCGGAGGACACGGCGCAGCACACTCTCGAGGTGTGCCCGTCGTGGTCCGGGCCGCGCCGCAGTCTCGTCGCGGCGATCGGGCTGGACCTCTCGCTCCCCGGCGTGGTGGGCGCCATGCTGAGGGACGAGGGGTCCTGGGCGGCGGTCGCCTCCTTCTGCGAGCACGTCATGTCCCAGAAGGAGGCGGCGGAGCGCGTGCGGGAAGATGATCCCGACGCGGCACCGCTCCGAAGGCGGAGGAGGGGTCGAAGGAGACGTCAGTTCAACGCTCATCTCCGACTCCTCCTCCCAGGTGGAGGCCAGCAGGCAACGGGTGCGGGGGCACCCTCGCCTGCATCGCACAGGCCTCCACCAGTGCCGGACGGGAATGGCCAGGTGTTCCCGGCCATTCCCGTAGCCCCCCAGTCAGGGGGGCATGCGGGGCCCGCCAGCTAGGCGGGCATGCGCCGGGAGGGTCGTGGATGTAAAGGCTACGCCGGTTTCCCATGGCCCTCCCATCACGGCGATGCGGGAACACCGCTGAGTTTTAGTGGGTATACTGTCCTTCTGACAGGAGTCCCACACACCCCGTCTCGTCCCCCACGAGCGGCAGTGCATAAAGCATTTCTCAGCGTCAAAAAAAAAAAAAAAAAAAAAGGTTAGGTTAGGTTTTTTTTTTTATTAGTGAGTTTTTTACCGCAGACATAAGCGTCCGCGCCTTTTTTTACAGGTGTTGGTTTGTTTACAGTTTGTTTTTTTTCTTATCAAATTACATTTGTCGTGCTCCGACATCGGACACATTTATGGTAAATACTAACTTAAATACTAACTTAAATCTACGTGAGTCCATCTTAAATATATATTTTTTTTTTTTTTTGTGTACATGCTGAGTGTTAGTTTGGTTTTTTTTTTTTTTTTTTTTTTTTTTTTTCTTTTGTTATGAATACTGAGGCATTACATTTTCTTTGTTTCTTTATTTATACAATTAATTATAATTTAATGATAACACATGTTTTTGATTTGAAATAATTTGAATACTGAAATTTGAAAAGGAGGAGAGAACTACATGGTGGTGCGAACCGACCAGCCCCGTACGACGGCGTCCGTTCACGGACTTGACGTGCACATCCGCGCCCTTGAACTCGACCATTTTTTAGGGAACTCAAGGACCGGATGCACAGCGCCACCGACGGAGGGCTTTTGCGTGGGAATGACAGACTCGCTCCACCATGCAGTTTTACATTTTATATTATATTAAAAGGTTTTAATCTACGATTTACAAATATATTTTATTACACATCTTAAGAATATTATAGTTAGTGGTTATGGTTGGGTTTGGTTGATTTGAAAAGGGTATAGGGTTTTAAGGTTTTGGTGTGAAATGGAGGGGGTTTTGTTACGTGGTGTTGGAGTGGGTTTTACTGACCAGGGACTTCGCTAGCTTAAACAAAGCCTCCATCACGACTACGTCTCGATGCTGTATGGCCGTCTTAAGATTGTAGTCGACGACCATCTTCGTCGGAGCATCCATCGCCTTCTTTGCAAAGCGACCTGTGGCGTCATCGGCGTCGTCGGAATAATAGACGCAACTGGCTGTGTGCCTCGATACCGCCACTACCGCGTGGGAGACGCTGTCATGGATTTGGAGCCTCCTGGACTTGGTGTTGATGATTACTACGCTGTCGTAGGTGGACCCCTGGGACTCGTGGATGGTCAAAGTGCGCGACCCTTCGCCGGACCCATATCCCTGGCTCACGAGAGAAGCTTTCTCCTCTTGAGTGTGAACCAGGAACAGGGTGTTTTGGGCGGTGCTGGGTATTTGCGCTCCTGTATACCGCTTCACACTCAGGGAGTGGACCCGCGACAACGATGACTTGGAGGAGTATATACCGGGGTATATCTCGCTTAGTGCTACGGCCACATCCATCGGGTTTCGGTGCGTGCAGAGCAAGTCCCGGGTGATTCCAGCCACCAGATTTGGACGGGTATACCTTAGTTCGAAAAGGTTCTCTCTGTCCAAAAATGGAAGCTGGTTCACGTCTCCGATGAGGACAATTTCGCTGGCTCCTGACAACTTGACTGCCATGACTATGGCCCCAAAATGGTTCATAAGAGCCTCGTCTACCGTGAGGCGGTAGCACTTCTCTTCTGGCTTGAACCCGTTGGCTAAGATTGAGGCCATAGTGCGCACCTTTGTTTTTACACGATCTCCTAAGCGGTGCGCTAGCTTTTCCCTGAGATCTTTGGCAGCTTCAGTTGTCGTGGTAGCGATGACGTCCTTCTCCTCATCGAAGTGCTTCAACATCCATGTTGTCTTTCCGCAACCTGGGACTCCGTTGACCCACTCGATTCTGGGTACCGCCCAACTCCCCTGCGATGCCGGACTGTCGGAAGTCCCCAAGATGGACTGCGCCATTTCAAGGATCTTTTCGTCCAGCATGATCTTGGTACATTTGGCGGTAACCACAATCGAGTCGTCGTTTGGTGCGTGGAATTTTGTCTTGCCTGAGCGCTCCGTTTCCTCCTCGTTCAGCGCAACAAACCCGCTCTTTGCACTAAAGGCTGCCATGTACGACCCCGCCATTTTCCCCTTGATGACCTGGGATGTGGCGTTGTCGTACACCGCTGCCTCTGATTCCTCGAGTAGTACCCTTAACAGACCTTCTGTGTTTCTATGGAAGGTCTGCAGGATCTTCCTGCATGTCGCGAGATTGACCTCTCTGGTCGCTCTCACGATTGCTACGTACTCGAGGAAGGCGCTCTTCACATGGTCCGTGATGTCCAAATTCACTGAGAGGATCGGTGGGCAGACTTGCCCTTTATCGGCTCTGGTGGGCTTTGGCTTAGGTGGTGTTGGTGGTAGTGGTTTCTGTGCGGTGAACCTTGCCGCTGCTGCTGCCTGTTTATGTGATGGTGGTGATGTGAGTGATGACGGTGATGGTGGTGTCGATGATGGTGATGCTCGGCTGGTGCTTGGGAGCAGTGCGCTGAGGAAAGTGCCGAAGGCTTTCAGGCGACTCCTCGACCTCTCCCGGACCTCCGGGGTAACGGTCTTGCTCTGCTCCTTTGCAGCTTTCTCGGCGGCTGCCTTCTGCTGGACCCTTTCTGAGCCGGTTGCGGTGGTCGGGATTGTTGTGGGGCTCGTCGCACTGGCTGTTGGTTGTCTAGGGGCTTTGAGGAAGCTCAGAGTTTCCTCTCTGTCCTCGTAGACAACGACCTCGTGTTGCTCTGAGGCTTTTAGACAGCCGAAGCGGTCTGTGACGTCTCCTCTTTCCCCTCCGACCACCATCGCGTCAACGCTGATGGTACGGGCTGTGACCGCCCTGTACTCCCCTGCCTCCCTGATCCTCTGAAGCAGTGCACTCGCCTGGGCGAACGGAGTCTCCTCTCCCCACTCGAATAATGCGATCGTTTTTCCTTTGGATCGCAATAGACGGCATCGGTGAGAGGCTACTTCCACTCGAGGCAGCGCAGCATACTTGCTGCCTTTCATGGTGGTTTTACTGGTGCTTCCGTTGATCAGGGCGGCAAGGCCTGGCGATATTGGGATCCGGGCTCTAGGTCGGCTCGAGCCAATGCAAAAGCTCACGCCAAGCTTCTCACTGTCTCGGTTCATAAACAGGGCTACTCCTCGCAGCCTGACGCCTGGGACTCCGGCTACTCCGCATGCCATGAATTGGGTGGTAGTCATGGTGCCGGGAGCCAGTTGAAGGCTGGGTTCTGTTGATGGTGGTGCAGTTGAGGTTGTTATTGCTCGTAGACTGATGTTATTGGTGTTGGATTGAGTTGTAGTAGTGAGTGGTGTTGGTAGTGTAGGGGTTTGTGTAGTGGTAACTAAAGGTGTTGTGAGTGTTGTGGATGTTGTTACGGTCGTAGATGGTAGTTGAGTACGACTACGCAAGGTTGGGTCTGTTTTGTTGGCTTTTGCTGCTACAGTGGCGACTTTGCTCGCGAATGCTAAGAATGGAATTCTGGTAGCCGGTCTCCCCATGATGGTATGGAGTGTGGACTGGCTAAGCTGGATCTCGAACTTGACTTCCAGCTCCATTCTGTCTTGGCTGAACCTTGGGCATTCGAAGAGCAGGTGCCAGACTGTTTCCTCGCAGTTGGGGTCACAGACGCATGAGGGACTATCTTTGAGATGGAATCGGTGGAGATACGCTGAGAATCCTCCGTGTCCTGTTAAGACTTGTACATGGACCGGTGTGAGAACTGCTTCTCTAAGTGTTCTTTTCGCCGCTAGGACGTCTGGGAAGAACACTTTTGTGACCGCTCCTGTACTGGAGGACTCGTATCGCGCTTGCCACGTCTTGATAGTCCCCTCCCGTATCTTCCTCCTCACGAACGATACGGGGACCTTGCTGTAGTCTGCCATCTCTGATGTTAGGGCTGCCTCCTTTGCTAGCTCGTCAGCTCTCTCATTCCCGGCGGTTCCCACGTGGGCCCTGAGCCAAAAGAGCCTCACTTCTCTTCCCTCCTCTCGGATCTCTCGGACGCATCTCTTAATTTGGAGTGCCAGGGGGTGAGTGACAGACGGACTCCTCAGCAGGTCAAGTGACGATCTTGAGTCACTTAAAATGCTTACGGAGGCCGCCCTGGATTCTCTTGCCATCCTGACTGCTCTGAAGAGTGCGTACATTTCCGATTGGAAGACGGTGTTGTGGGGCTCTAGGCCAAAGGTGCTAGACGTTGACTCCTTCCCGTTTTCCCACCAAGTTAGGGCAGCTCCGACTTTCCCCTCTATCTTACTGCCGTCGGTGTATATTTGGGGACCGATTACTTGGTGGGTCTTCAGGGTTTCGGGAGTCAAGTCCTCCAGGCGAGCATACTCAGTTGTTGTGAGTAGTGCTGGGTGGGGGTTTTGGGAGTGGTGCACGTTGCACTCCAGCTCATGACCCGGCGGTATGAACTCTTGGGAATGGCCCTTTCTGATCTTAAAAAGGGTGGCGGCCTCAAGTACTCGGAGATCTAAGGGGAGTTGGCCTGACAGTGCAAGTGCCGATGTTAGAGACACCGTGCGGTACGCTTTGCAGATCTTCTGCGTGAACCCCCTCTGCAGTGAGTCAAACTGATTTCTTGTCATCAGTTTCTCAGCTGCAGGGGCCCACGCACTCGCTGCGTACATCACGATAGGCTCTATCACCGACACGTATATCGTCCTAATTATCTCTCTGTTGAGACCCCAAGTCACCTTTGCAGCGCATGCGAGCTGCTTGTAAATGTCCGTGGCCTTTTTACAGGTCGCGGACACGTGCGCGTTGAAGGTGAGTTTGGAGTCTATAGTGAGACCCAGCAACTTAACCTCTTGGACTAGGTTTAGCCGCGTACCCGACATCTGGAGTATCGGAACGTCGTACTTCAGCTTTCTCGTTAACACCATCGCATTTGTCTTATGCGCGGCGAAACGGAGCTTATTCTGAACGCCCCATTCCGATACTACGTCTAGAGTTTCGTTGGCTGTTTGTTGCAGGGGACCTGCTGTTTGGTCTGAAAAAACCAGGACGACATCGTCTGCGAAGGCTTGGCAGTATACTCCCATACTAGCCATTTTGTGTAGGAGTGAGTCTAGGATAAGGTTCCAAAACGTCGGACCGGCAATTGAGCCCTGGACGCATCCTTTGGTGGTACCCTTCTCGCTAGTCGCTCTGGCGTAGTTGACCCTGATGTTCCGGTCTTCCAAGTATGAGGTGACGAGCGTGTAGAGGTTTTTGGGACAGTTCTTTGCAACCATCTGCTTCTTAAGTGCAGGCCACCACGCGTTTTCGAAGGCACCCTCTATGTCCAATGATATCAAAAGCACGATCTTTTTCGCTTTGATTTCGGCTCGTAAGTGTCCCATTAGGGCATAGAGGGCGTCTTCGGTTCCGCGCTGTGGCATGAAGCCGTATTGGTTGCTGTTGAGTGTGGGGAGGAAGTGCCACTGGAGTCTGCCTACTAGGAGCTTCTCGACGATTTTACCTAGGACCGAGAGCAGACCTATTGGCCTGTACGACTTTGGGCTGGTGTAGTCGTCCTTTCTAGGCTTGCGGAGAATGCACACGTGGGCGACCTTCCACTGCTTTGGGAAGTGTGACAGCGACAAGCACCTGTTGGCTATCGCTAGGAACACCTCCCTATCGCAGTTTATTGCCGCAGTGCAGATGTCTGCCGTTAATCCGTCGGGGCCGGGGGCTTTTTTCGGATTTTGGTTCTGAAGAACCATATCCAGCTCCGCGGTCGTAAAAGGTGGATCGTCGGCAGACAGGCCTCGGGGGTAATTCTTCTCCGCTAGCCTCCTCAGAGCAGTGTGGTAGGGCTGTTCGGCATCCGTTGAGTCGTCAGGGTAGAAGGTTTTTGCTAGAAGCTCCGCGGATTGCTCTGGACTAAGCGTCTCTCCTGCGGTGTTTCTCAGGAGCGCGTCGTCCTGTCTTCTGGCTGTCTTCCTTAGTACCCTGTAGATGCCGTCCCACATGCTCTCTCGGTCCTGCTTCGAGCAGAACTGCTTCCAGTTGGCTGTGGCTGCTTCCGTTGCTGATGTGGTGTATGTTAGTTGTGCTTGTTTGTATTCTTGGATGGTGAAGTGTCTCCGGGTTGCGGCTGCATTCCGGATCCTTCTCTTCTTTCTAAAGACGTCTTTGAGGAGACGGTCCAGAGAAGGGGTCCACCAGGGGGGCTTTGAGTCGTACTTAGGCGACCCCAGTTTTGGGATCGCTTCCTCGCATGAGCGGTGGATGTGTTGCGTGAAGATGGTAATGATCGTCTCCAGATCCTCTGGATTTGAGACGGCCGAGACTCGCACCGGTGTGATGTCGCTGTCCGCCAGACTGGTCTTGAAGTGTGTGCAGAAGTCGGACCACTTTGCCTTCTTGGTGTTATAGATGCGCGTCGAGATTGACCTTAAGGGTTCCAAGGCCTTTTCTAAGCGCATCGAGAAGGTGATTGCGTTATGGTCCGATGTAGTGACACTACGTTCCACACGCCACTCTTCGACTTTGCCTAGCAGCGACAGGCTGCATGCCGTTACGTCGACGATGCTTGTGCACCACCGGTCTCCTCTGTAGGTCTCGAAAGTCGGGATTTGGCCCGTGTTAAGGATGTGGAGGTCCCGCTCGTTGAGGAAGGAGTTGTACGCAGCCCCGCGGTGGTTTTCGGAGACACTTCCCCACCACTGGCTCCACGCGTTCACGTCTCCCCCTACCAGGATGTTGCTAGTGTGTAATTTGTGTGTTGTGTTGTGAATTTGTGAAAGGTAGGGTTCAATGTCCTGGTCACCCTCCAAATAGACCGATAGCACTCCAATTCTGAGCTGGCCCACCTTCAGCAAGACGGCGGCGATGTTCTCGGTCACAATCTGGGGGTCGTGGATGACCTCCAGGTTGCCACCGAACACAACGATTGCCGCCTTGACTGGCTTTTGGCGGTTGAGGCTGCACTGGATGACTTGTGTGCCGGGGATTTGTTTCATCACGCCTGTTCTTCCTACGTAGGGCTCTTGAACAAGTGCTACTGAAACTCCCTTTACCTGGGCCGCCATATGAAGTTCCTCTGTGGCCAGCTTGGAGCGCTGGAGATTGACTTGGATGAACTTCAATCTTGCTGTCGGTCTTGTTGTGTTTTGGAGGGTGACTGGTTGAAGGGTTGGGGTGTTGATTGAGGTGCCCTTAGCAGTAGGAAACGCGCGATCTCGCTATACCATCCCACTTTTGGCGTTCCTGGCAGTCTTCGCTGAACGCTGTGTGTGCCAGGTCGCTGTCCACCTTCTGTGCTACTTTGCAGTTCACGCACGTGGGCTGTTTGCCGTTTGCCCGATTGAGGCAGTCCACCGAATTGTGTGCACCGCTGCAGTAACTGCAGGTATCTTTACCTGCCTTGCATATGGACTTGTTGTGTCCATATGCAAGGCACTTTGTGCACTGGACTAGGGGGGACTGGTCCTCGATCGAGCATCGCTTGATGCCCACGTGGACTTTCTGGACTGCCGTGTAGCACTTCCAGAGCTCCGGGGAGAGCTCTAGAACGGGGTGGCACTCGTGGGGGTTTCTGGCGCGCTTCCTGTAGCGCACCTTTAGGGTCTGTCCGTCTACAGCGACGTTCTGCAGGAGATGTTTGTTCTGCGCTGTTAGGAGATCGACTATCTCCCCGTCGCTGTAGCTGGACAGCACTCCCTTTATACAGACTAGGGGGTTCTGGGGTTTCGGCTCCTGGACCTTGAGCCCTACATTCGACCGGACTTGATCGCGGATGATCGTCAAGTCCGCCTTACTCGCGCACCTCAGAACCACCTTTTGGTTCCGCGCTTTCCGGACATTGTCTACTCGGGCTCCACTCGTCTTAAGGTCCAGGGCGGTCCTGATCCTTTCAATTACGTTGTCTCCGGTGTGCTGGGGGTTGGTAGAGGAGATGATCAGTGTGTGGTTCGGCTGTGTGGGTGGTGTGGGGGGCTTCGGCGTTCTGGCGACCTGGGCGAAGGTTTTGGGGCCCTGGTGTTGTTGGGGCGGTCTTTCCGCTTTGCCCAGGTCCGCTACCCCTTTGCGGATGTCCTGGAGGGTCTGCTTGACCTCCCCAACTGCTAATTCCGCTTCCAGATTCAGCGCAGGAGGCGCCTGGATTTGCGGCTCTTTGTCGCGCAGCACGCGGAGGTCGGCCGAGACGATCTCCAATCTTTCCGAGATCGGCTTGAGGTGTTGTGGGAAATTTATGGGTGACTGTGGTGGTGGGGGAGAGGGGACAGGCCTGTTGGCAATGGCCTGTATTTGAGTCTGCAGTTTGGTTATTTCTGCCTCGAAATGTTCGGTCTTGAGGAGACCTGTTTCACCGCTACTCGGGTCCGTCTCAATTATTTGTGGCCGGTTGAGGTCTTCTTTGAGCCTTTCAAGGGACTTGCGCAGAACGTCCAGCTGGTTGGAGATGCTGGTGACGTTTGAGTCGAGGCGCGAGAAGCCGGCCCCCATTGCATCCCACTTGGGATCCCCCGGGGCTCTCTGGCATTCCTGTCTCGTCCTTTCGTGCTCCTTGATATTTTTGAGGCTCATTGACGTGACCTCGTCCTTGATTCCCTTGATGCCCGTGAAGGCATCAAGGGTCTCGTGTCCGAGCCATTCCCGGATCCCTTTCGCCTCCTTCTTTGTGTCCGAGACGTCCGACCGCATGAGGGAGAGTTCCGCCTTCCACGTCATCAGCTCTCGAGTGTGAGCTCTCTCGACCCGCAAAAGCTCTTTTGCGTTTCGAGAGCGCTCCTTCTCGAGGTTGAATTTATGACGGGCTCTCGAGTCAGCTAATGACAGGGCCGTCTCGTACAGGCCTTGGAGGCACTCGTGGGCGGTGGCCTTGCACTCCCTTTTCATATTCCCCGCGGCCTCCAGTGCGTCCTTGCCCTTCTGGAGAAGGTCGTTGGCCTCTCTGGTCGCAAGGTCCATCTCCACCCCCGTGCCTCTTCTCGGAGTTCTGTAGAGTAAACTCGGCCGTCCCGTCTCGGAACGGTCAGCCTGGCTCACTGAGGAGGCCACCGAGCTCTCTTCGTCCGACATGATATGGCGCGGGGGGGGGACGCCGCACTGTTCCCAGTGTATGATAGTTTCTGATATTCTCCTACGGTCCTCTGGTGATGGTGATGGCGGTATGGCGCTGGTTACGTCAGGTTCCGATGCCGCCTTTGGTGCTAAGGGCGTCTGCGACGGACGCGCCGACCTCTCCGAGACCACTGACTTAGCCGAGTTTTTTAAGGCTGTTTCCCGAAGGGATTTGGAGGCTTTTGCGGCGTCCGTGGTCATTTTGCGGGTGGTGGAGGACTGTTTGGAGGACATTGTGTGGTGGTGTTGGTTTGTTAAAATAAATTTAAAATTTTAAAATTAATTACTAAATTACTTAAAATAAATTACTAATTAAAAGTTACAGTGAAGTATGATGCCTTGAATAGAATTAAAAACTATGCCTTAGTATTATTAATTTTTTTTTTTTTTTTTTTTTTTTTTTTTTTTTTTTTTTTTATGTATAAGTCTTAAACTAGGATGGACTCACGGATGTTCCGCTGGTGATCTGCGTGCTGTCCGATGAGGAGTCCGACAAATGCTTGGGGTTCGGTGGTCTGAACCCTTTTGCGCGCTGGTGGTAGTTTCCAGTGGAATCTTGGTAGGTCGCCGGGTTGCTGCTGGTGTGTGGTGCCGAAACTAGGGATTCTGTAGGGGCCAAGTTGTAGAGCTTCTCGAGCCCTTTCAAATGAGCCCAATCTCGACTCTCCAGCTCCAACGAGTGCGAAGTTAGATCCCGGGGGGGTGAAGTCGCCCAGAGGGGGGAGGGAGGGGGGGGAGGGTCTCGTGGGGAGACTTTTTTTTTTGGGGGGAGGGGTAGTGGGGGGGGGGGGGAGGTCTCGTATGGAGTAAGTTTGGTGGAGGGGGGGGGTAATTTGAAAAGTGGTGGGGGTAGTGGGAGTAGTGGTGGGGGTAGTGGTAGTGGTAATGGTAGGGATGGAGGTAAAAGAGGAGGTGAGGGATTGAGGGGGGGGAACTATCTCGAGTGGGGGGGGGGGGGGGTTGAGGTGGGGGGTGTTAGAGTGGGGGGGAGGGTGGGGATGGGGGTACCCTTGGTGGCTCAGGCAAGGTCCTGAAGTCCCAAGTCAGTTGAACCCAAACTCGGGGGGGGTGGGACTAAGGGTTGAGGAGTTCCCTCGGGGCAAACCTGATGGTGGGTCGTGGAGTCGTCAGGCCGATGTTTGGTCTGCAGGCAGATTCCTCGGCCGGCTTCGGAGTCTTCAGTGAGGGCTGGGATGGCTGCTTGTACGTCACGCCTCGTGTAGTTGAAAACACGTGTAGGAAAGTGAGGTTATTTTGAGGTTGTTTCCCACGTTTTTTCACGTTTTTCGCACCTTAATATCTCCCAAGTCCCTGATCCGATTCTGCTGGTTCTTATCTCTCTGGACTGCTCTCTGCCGCAGCTTCCAGGATTATTGTAGGCAGACCGACTCCACTAACCTTTGATGAGTTATAAAGCTCCAAAGTTCCAGGGGGCCCACTCCGCAACCCGTTGATGTAGAGACTTGCCCACACGTTTCCTGGCGAGTTGTCACTACACAATTCCACTGATCACTTTTATTTCGCGCTAGCTCGACACGTGTAATTTTAGCGAATTTTTATTCGTGGAGCAGATGTTGTTCGTGCGACTGTTTGTCAGGTACTCGGTTAGGTTAGGTTAGGTTAGGTTAGGTTTTTTTTTTTTTTTTTTTTTTGTTTTGTTTTAGCAGGAGTGGGAAATCCTCATGGACGCCCAGACTGACTCACTGGTGAGCCAGTCTGGGCAGTGCCGGACTCTTACCGGCTAAAACCCACTCCTGCCTTTGCTCAGTGTCCCTCTGACATTATCAGAGCCCTTGTTTTGCAGTTTTGTGATTGCAGTCGTATATGTTTTATTTTAGTTTTATGTTTTTATTTTAATCAGTCCTGTTTTAGGAAGTGGAGTTCCTGGAAGCAGCAGCCTCGCTAAATCCTATCTTTTCAATTTCTGTATATTAAGCCAACATCTTACATACTACCTTAAATCAACTTATTTCTCTATATTATTTTTGTGTTTTTTTATTTGTTTTTCCATTAATGAGTCTACCTAAATACCTATATTATTTTCTATCGTTTTCTTAATCTATACTATATTTATAATATGGCTATGCTAATATATATACAATATATCATATAGACATAATTTTATAATCTATTTGCTTACATTTATTTCTTATCCTATGAGTTCTAGTTACTAATTTTACATAAAAAACTTTATGTTTTATTTCCGTCAATCTTGGCAGACTCACATCGAACGGTACTTTCTCGTGATAGTAATTTTCTTTTAATTTTAGGTGCTGATCGACGTCCTGCGCACTCCAGACTGGTGAATCGACGAGTTCGTTGGACCACAACGGTAAGGTGAGTTTTTCGCTATTTTTGGGTGTGTATTCTGTATTAATGTTGTCAAATAAACTAATTACTAAATATATTATAAAGTTAAATGTGTCAAGTTCGAGTGTACTTAATATGAAATCGGCTTTTAATTGGGCCAATTTCTCATGAAGTTGGCTCCAATTTTCTTGTGTTGTGTTGTAATTTGTTGAAAGTCTAATAATGTATGAAGTTTTAAATATGTGTACGTTAATTTTGAAAGTGTTACCGTTGCGGTCTGTTCGGGTCTTATTTCCGGGAAAGGCTGGCTGCACCTCAGCAGTACGCCACCGACAGGCGCGCCAATGCGTCCCACTTAACGCGTATCGGGCACACGCTGTCGAAGGCGTTGTGGTCGGTCTTGTCCATTTTTGCCAATAGGCAATTATGGCATTTCGGTGCTTCTGCTGCCAGCCTTGACGGGCAGTCAGCCCGCATGTGGGGGTCACCGCAGTGTGTGCAGAGGTCTGCGGGCTCCGTGCACAGTTTGCGGCTGTGGCCGTAGCGCAAGCAGCGGGTGCACTGAATCAGTGGCGACTGGTCCGTCACACGCACCCGCTGCAAGTCGATGTGCACTCGACCCGCGTGCGTCAGCCTCTGCCACACCGGAGGGGACACCTGCAGGATAATGTGGGTCATGAGGGAGTTCCTTGTCCTGCGACGGTACTTCACTCCCATTCTGACACTATCCGCAGGCAGGTCGCCAATCAGGTGAGTAGGGTAAAATTGGGGCTTCTGCATCACTCGCCTCGCTTCGCTCGGATCGTGATGCAGACGCCCCAATTTTATACACGCAACGTCTATCGGCTCGTGATGCAGACGCCCCAATTTTATACACGCAACGTCTATCGGCTCGTGATGCAGACGCCCCAATTTTATACACGCAACGTCTATCGGGTCGTGATGCAGACGCCCCAATTTTATACACGCAACGTCTATCGAGTCGTGATGCAGATGCCCCAATTTTATACACACAACGTCTAAAAAAGTAAATATAATCTCGCCACTAGCATTCTTGAAATAACTTTAGTAAGCCTTCCAAAAAAAAATATTTTTGTAAGAGGAATCTTAGATTTCAAAATTTTGTTATTTCATATAATATTGGTTATACGTACCAATAATAATGAGGTTGTATTCTATGAAATTTTAAGTGACTCTATTACCATTTAAAATATACAGCTAGATTACAGTCCGATGGTGGAACCTTAGTAATATAACCCCGTTGGCAGTGGCACCCTTGACCTTAGGATGCGAAACCCTTAAGAGGCCAGCGGAACATGCATAGTTCATACAAACATAATACCAAAATAATTTGTTAATCAAACATATTCTTAAGGTAGTGTGTATTTATTCCGATTAGATTTCAGAATATCTAGGTTCCCAAATATATATTTTGAATAGACACTGATATTAAGACGAGATATGAAGAATTTCAATTTTTATAGAAAACTTTTATTTCTCATAACTCGTCTTTAAATCAGCGTTCATTCAAAATATATTTGGGGGAACCTAAATATTCTGTAATCCAATAGGAATAAATACACACTACCTTAAGAATATGTTGATTTTCAAATTATTTTGATATTACGTTTGTTTGAACTACGCATGCTCCGCTGGCCCCTTAACGAATGATAGTGGTGTATGTTTCTTAACATGTCTTTATCAGTTTGTTTTATTAGGATTTCATGATGTTAATATTTCCCATTATAATATCATTAAATAAATTTTTTTTTTTGATTTTACATTTATTTTTTAAATTATTTTTTTTAATTTTAAATTTAAAATTCATGTATAATAGATTACATTAAGTTTGTATTAAATTATATTTTAAGTTGAACTACGTTTTATATTAAGATTTAGTAGCTAATACCTACATGCGATTGCCTCATAAAAATTTCGTCTCCAATTGCAGCGACAGTGCGGCGCCGCCGGTGTAGTATTGCTTATGCTTACAAATAAGTTTAATAAAGAAGACGTTTACACTTGAGTACGTAATTTATAATTTATAACAAACAATAATAATTCTTATAATCAATGAGTACAGTGTTCAATATGAAATATAATAATTAATTGTTTTTAAATTGAAACGTCAGCCTAAACTTAAATACGTTACGATGATCGTTCCCTTATAATATTAGGGTATAAATAAAGCCATCGAGGTGGTCGACAACACATTGTTTGTGCATCATTCCTTTCATTGTTGGTCGTGGATATCTTCCCCAAGGATCAAGTATGTATGTAATACGTACTGAGTTGCTTATGGGCGTAGTGCCTAAGTATTAATACTTAGCCCTTACGCCCACAATCAACTCAGTTGCAATAATGTATTTGTTTGCTCAGCGTGCTAATGGGCTAATATTTTTTTATAATTGTTACTTTTCTTTGTCTATATTTTTAGGTCTTCAAATCCCTTCGATTCAGACGCTGAAGCTGCTTCTTCTTCGACTAAGAAAAAGATCACCAAACCATCGAAATCCAAGAAGCAGCGGGGAAAGATACAGAAAAGATCGGATCATTTAGGTAGTGATTCGGAATCAGAGACTGATACAACACCAGCAAACGTGAACAAAAAGCGTAAAATCAATCTCTTTCCCGATTCTGAGGTGAGTTCATTTATCTACATAATATTTAACGTTTTGTTTCTGATGAAAATTAGTCTGAGTAGAAACAACATTAATTTCGATGGCTGGCCATTTCTATCTCGTAACGACCTCGATGGTAGCAAGTGTGTTCGCCTTCTTGTATTTTCTATCTCGGTCTGTGTTCGATTCTCAGTCCGGACAAAGTGTTTTCAGTATGTTATTTAAATACGTTAGATAGATAATAACGTGCAGATAGTTAAATCATATATTCATAATTATGATGTTTGTAATGGTGTGATCCTTAACCAGTGTCTTTTACTATCCATAATGCTATAAGTACACCTAACATAATTAATTCAAAGTTTGTTTTTGTTGTTGACAGAATGATGAACCTGAACCTGCCCATGCAGCAACATTAAAAAATTATCTTTCCCGGCGTGTAGCTTCTGGCAATACCCATCAAAGCGATCCTACACTGCGAGGCGAGTATTACATCGAAGTTCGCATCTCGAACAGCCGCGAACTGGAAGCAGTTACCAACAACCGATGGCAACATTCCCTGATCAGTTTTAAAACTGCTGTAAATGACAAAACGCCAACTTGGAAAGCAGTTACTCAGCTTGTTTCCACGGTAAAAGAAAATTTCCGGCACATTAAACCTATTTTGTATCCATCCAAGGATTAATTGACATGTAATAATTATACACTTACATGCGTTACATTAGTTTATCGATATCTTCATAACTTTGTGTTTATCAGTCTATTCATGTATGTACCTAGGTATGTTTTATATATTGAATAGTAATTTCATGTTTTTAGATAATAATAATAATGCATTGTTTCTTACAGGATCTACTCTGTAGATAAAAACTAAATAAAACTAAAACCAAAACCTGAAAATAAGAAAAATTAAATTTTATATGAATAAAACTAATCCAAACCTAGAAACAAGAAAAATAAACTTTGTATAGAATAAAACTAAAATCAGAACCTAAAAACAAGAAAACTAAAGTTTGTATAGAATAAATCTAAAATCAGGATCCAAAAAAACAAGAAAATTAAAGTTTGTATAGAATAAAACTAAAATTAAACTTAGAATTAGGAACCTAGAAACAAAAATGAAATTTTGTATAGAAAAAACTAAATAAATACTAAAATCAGAACCTATAAACGAGAAAAAATAAATTTTATAAGAATAAAACTAAAATCAGAATGTGCAACAAGCAAAAATAAATTTTGAATAGAATAACACTATAATCAGAACCTACAAACGAGAAAATTAAAATTGTATAGAATAAAACTCAATAAAACTAAAATCAGTACCTAGAAACAAGAAAAAAATAACTTTGTATAGAATAAAATTAAAATCAGAACCAATAAACAAGAAAAAATATATTTTCCATAGAATAAAACAAAATCAAAACCTAGAAACTTTACATATAATAAAACTAAAATCAAAACCAAGACACAAGAAAATAAATAACTTTGTTAGAATAAAAAAAAAAAAAAAAATAAATTGAATATTATTTATTTTTTCTGACTAAAATGTATTTCTGTCAACCCTGTAATGAATACGTTAAAAGATATTCTTCTCACAAGAAATCCAACATTCATAAATCTAACTGTTTGCTACAAACTGAATTTGACAATGTCCTTATGATTGCTTGTGCCTTTAAAAACAAAATCGTTAGTTACAAAATAGATTCTCAAAAATTTAATATTTCACCTGAATTATTTTTAAATGATATTTCGCGTATATGTTGTTATCTTATTAAACAGAAACTGGAAGTACATACATCATTAAAGGTCAATTTTGAACTGTATGTTTCATATATTTTACCTAAAAATAATGAATCATCTCTGAAATCTTTTAACACTAAATATGAAATAATATCGCAAAATACCGATTTACTATCCATTTTTAACACATGTGCTGAAAAAATGATTTATAAATGTTCAGAGTTTGAACTTTGTGAATCAGGTTGGACAATCGAGAGAATAAGTCATTTAGAAATAAATATTTTAAAATACAACCCTTTAAGAGCTGGTTCTTACATTCCATTACCCGAAAATATTCGCAAAACAAAATCTTGTCTAAATTTAGTTAATAATGATGAACATTGTTTTCTATGGAGTGTTGTAGCTCATTTGTATCCGACTTTGAATAATCCAAATAGAGTGACATCATACCCCCATTATTCAAAAGTTTTAAACACAACTAATATGTCATTTCCTCCAAGTTTTACAGATATTAAATTATTTGAAAATGTAAATCCGAATTTAAGCGTAAACATTTATGGTTTAGATTCGAAAAATCAGATGACAGGGCCATTGTATAAAACTTTAAAAAGAAAAATAATGCACGTTAACTTACTTTGTATTAATAATAAACAAGGTAAAAATCATTACTGTTTAATAAAAAAGTTTGACAGACTTGTTCATAAACAATTAACTAAACATAAGTCCAAGATACATTTATGTGACGAGTGTTTTACATATTTTAATACTTCAGAAAAACTTTTAAATCATAACTGTGCAAGAGTGAAAACTATACTCCCTGAAGATAACACAACATTATATTTTTCAAATTTTGAAAGAACTCAAAGAATTCCCATAGTTATTTATGGTGATTTTGAGAGCTTATTACGTGAATATTCGGACAAAAATAAAACAAAACATGTTGAAAACATACAAATTCACGAAGCAAGTTGCTTTGCATATTTTATTTTTTGCCAGTCTCGACCTGAACTTAATAAGTTCGTATCATACAGGGGGCCAGATTGTTCAAAGAAGTTTACTAAATCAATTACCAAAAATGTGAAAAGATTGTATGAAATAATTTCAGATTTAAAGCCTATGATAATCAGTGAAGATGAACGTAATTCTTTTAACAATGCAAAAAAATGTTATTTATGTAAGAAAAAAATCCGGGATACAGATATAGTTGTCGCAGATCATGATCATTTTACAGGAAAATACAGAGGACCAGCGCATAATAAATGTAATTTAAATGCTAAAAAATGTCCATTTATACCTATAATATTTCACAACCTTTCAGGTTATGATTGCCATTTGTTTATAAAAGAACTTTCTACTATTTGTGGGCGCATAAATTTAATACCCAAAAATAAGGAAAAATATATCTCTTTTACAAAATTTATACCAATTGATGGTAAAAATGTGGCTCAGCTAAAATTTATCGACTCTTTTAATTTTTTGAGTTCAAGTCTTGATAATTTAGTAAAATCAATGAAACCTGAGGATTTCCAAAGTCTGCGACAGTTTTTCGAAGATGATCACTTATTTAATTTGATTCGGAAAAAAGGTATTTATTGTTACGACTATATTGATTCATGGGATCGTTACAAAGAAAATAAATTGCCAGATCAAATCAAATTTTATAATAATCTGACATCTGAAACTGTTTCCGATGAAAACTACAACCATGCATTAAAAGTTTGGGATGCATTTAATATTTCCAATTTAGGAGAGTATACAGATCTATATCTAAAATGTGACGTCCTTCTTTTATGTGATGTATTTGAAACATTTAGAGCTATGAGTTTGAAATACTACAACCTTGATCCATGTTATTATGTTTCTTCACCATCATTAAGTTGGGACGCTATGTTGTTATACACTAATATTAATTTAGACTTGATTTCGGATATTGAAATGTATCAAATGTTGGAAAAAGGTATACGAGGAGGTCTTGCCCAATGTTCTTTAAGATATGCTAAAGCAAATAATAAATATCTGCCACATTATGATAGTCAGGAACCTAATAGTTATCTAGTTTATCTGGATTGTGTTAATTTATATGGCTATGCAATGATGCAAAAATTGCCAACAGGGAATTTTAAATTTTTGAGCGAAAAAGAAATAAATAAATTTGATATTATAAATGTTTCCGATGATAGTGATAGTGGATATATTCTCGAAGTAGATTTACACTACCCGTACGAAATTCATGATGACCATTCTGATTTACCGTTTGCAGCTGAAAAATTTGTACCTCCGGGAAGTAAAAATTATAAACTAATTGCCAACTTAAATGACAAATTTAAATATGTGATTCATTTCATTCATTTGAAAGAGTGTTTAAAAAATGGTCTTATTTTACTCAAGATTCATAGGATATTAACTTTTAGTCAAAATGCATTTTTAGCACCATACATCTTATTGAATACAACACTTCGTCAAGAAGCAAGTTCAGATTTTGAAAGAGATTTTTTTAAAAAACAAAATAACTCTATTTTCGGAAAGACAATAGAAAACAAAAGAAAACAAGTTGATGTGAAATTGGTTAATATATGGAAAGATACATCAAATAATACTAATAAAGTTTGTGGAGCAGAAAAATATATAAGTGCTCCGAATTTCAAAAACATGTCGATACTATCAGAGTCATTGGTTGCAATCCAGTTGCAACAGACACAAATAATTCTGGATCGTCCGATTTATATTGGATTTTCAATTTTGGAATTGGCTAAAAGTCATTTACATCATTTTCACTATTCTGTAATGAAACGTATTTATAAAAAGTCTATCAAACTTTGCTATACTGATACCGATAGTCTTTTGTATTTAATATACACTGAAGACTTTTATAAAGACATGAAAAAGCATATTAGGTACTTTGACACAAGTAACTTTGAAAATGAGAATTATGATATGCCAAAAGTAAATAGTAAAATACCAGGATATTTCAAGGATGAGCTGGGTGGTGATATCATATCCGAGTTTGTGGGCTTAAGAGCAAAATTGTATTGTATAGATTCTGTGACCACTTCAATAAGAAAAGCAAAAGGTATTAAAAAAACCGTTACAAATAAACTTAATATTGAAAACTATAAAAGAGCTTTACGGTACAATGAACGTTTAAGAGAAAATATGTGTATAATTAGGTCAAAAAATCATAATATATTTACTCAAAAAATTAATAAACTTGTACTTAGCAGAGATGATGATAAAAGACAAATATTAGAAGATGATTGTAAAACTTTACCTTGGGGACATTATAAAACTGTTTTTTAATACATAATTAACTATGTAAATCTACAAACAATGTATTTAACCAGAGTAAATGCACCTTAGTATGTAAGAGATAATTTCAATATTTAATTAATTAAGTGAAAATGTGTATAAATAATAATAAACATACTTGAAAAATGTGTTTGAAGTTAAGCTAAGTATGTGTGTAAGAAAAAATCTAACATTAAATATATTGTGTAATGAAATTGATGTGTATTTATTTAACAGACTATTATACCCTTGATAGCAGGAATAAAACACAAATATTGAGATTTAAGAAATTTATTAATATTGTTTTACCTTTATAACGTAATAAGTATACATGGTCTTACTAAATTTTAAAATATAAATGATATAACATACAAATCAATCTGCCTAGCCTTTTCCCAACTATATTGGGGTCGGCTTCCAGTCTAACCGGATGCAGTTGAATACCAGTATTTTACATGGAGCGACTGCCTATCTGACCTCCACAACCCAGTAACTGGGTAATACGATACCCCTTGGTAAGACTGGTTGTCAGACTTTCGGGCTTCTGACGACCCGTAACGACTGTCAAAGATCCACGAATGACAACCGGGACCAACGGCTTAACGTGCTTTCCGAGGCACAGAGGAGTCTCGGTATGTAAAGATGGTCACCCATCCACAGACCAACCCCGGCAAGCGTAGCTTAACCTGACGGATCGACCCGTGCGGCAGTTACTACTTAGCCACGAGCTCCTCAAATGATATAACATTCAAATAACTATTATTAATACATAATATTATCACTCTAACTTTTCACCGATTTTTTTTATTAGAACCTCTGCAGTATCCATTATATCGTCAAAAGTTTCGCGCACCACATATTGTACACTAGTGCAAGCATTATCGCTATCGCTAGAATAATTTTCACTCTCACAATCTTTGAGTTCATAAATATTCAGTTTAATCAAATAACGTCCTCTAGTATCACTTGGTTTACCTCGCCGAGCAATGTATGATGTTGATGGCGAAAATCTTGATGAACGCTTTCTCTTTCTTAACACTTTTTTCTTAGATTGTGTTTGTTCTTGAGGATTCGCTCGATTATTGAACAGTTCTTCATTTCTACGCCGCTGTTGATTTTCTAAGCTCTCAATATATGAATTATAATTGCCCTGAGAGTAAAAGAAAGGCCTGCTTGTCTGATGGTCATCATTGAGATTCACAGAGTTCCACTGTAAAAATGAATAAATAATAAACATGAGCAAAAAGAAAACAATCAAATAAACATAAATATAAATTAACAGTGACATAATACATGTGTACTACATACCTCACGTATTATGGATTGATCATGATTTTCATCATCATCATCATTGATCAGAATGCTGGGAGAGTATGATGGTGATAGAGACATAGTTCTGAAACAAAAAAAAAAAAACTTATTTATTTATAAAGTCAATAAAATTACAACACATATTTGTTATTGATTTTACACAGAAACTTACCTTTAATAATTTAAATAGAAATATTTTTTAAACTTAAGACCACAATAAAAGTGACTGGCTTTCGATGGTTGCCGCAACTAAATAAGCTACTTTTTACCTGAGGTGTTTAAACTGATGAACTTTTAGGTATGTAATACAAATATACTCTTATTACCATTTGTGTAAAGGTCAGTTCACACCGAAACGCAATACAAGTATTAAACCCGACTCTGAATGCACTTTTAAGTTACCGACACAGAACTTATTTACAAGAATGGATAAACGTCTCAGTGAAGCTACAGACATATTTAAGAATCTTTAAGTAGCGTCCCGTTACGTCTCGATGTGAACTGACCCTTAATCACAAATATGTGCTTACATGATTTTTTTTCAAGGTGAGTATATTGTACAAGTCCAAACCTGTGTCTAATTACGTTAAAATCCATCTCAATTTCATTGCAAGTCCAAACCTGCACTATGTTTAAATAATAATGTGTATATATGTGTATGTAAGGTTAGTATTTGAATTAATCGACAAGATGAAGTTGATCAAGCAACCCATATCTCTCAACGTCGATAATATAAGAGTATGTGACTCTGTTCACCACATCAGACATAGCGCTTTATTGCCAAATACCATTCGTTGTATAATATGTGGTCCATCAAACTGTGGAAAAACTAATGTTATGATTAGTTTACTGCTGCATGAAAATGGGCTCAAATTTAAAAATCTTTATCTTTACTCTAAAACTTCTTTCCAACCAAAATACCGTTTCTTGACCGAAGTATTAAAAAGAGTGCCTCAGATTAACTTCTACGAGTTCAATGATAATAAAGATGTAATTTCTCCGAGTGAAGCTTTAGCAAATTCTGTTTTCATTTTTGATGATGTTGCATGTGAAAATCAAGTAAATATCCGCAATTATTTCTGTATGGGTAGGCATAAACAAATTGATTGTTTCTATTTATCTCAAACCTATTCAAAAATTCCAAAACAATTGTTACGTGACAATGTAAATTTTATTATAATATTTAAACAAGACGATGTGAATTTAAAACATATTTATGAAGAGCATGTAAGTTCTGATTTAGAATGGAAAGAGTTTAAAAATATTTGTCAAACTGTTTGGAGTAAAACTTTTAATTTTCTACTTATTAACAAAGAATCGTTATTAAATAATGGAAGGTACAGACAGAATTTTGATACTTTTTTTGAATTTGACTGATTGTTCGCACAAACATCACACCTGTCATCTCGAAGGGTTAGGCAGAGGCATACCCTAATAGTACACCCACCATTCGCCAGTTATGTTTAAGCCCCATAATAATATAATCGTTTACACATATAAGTAGTTAACATACAAAACAATTTCAGTATAGTTTGTTTATTAACTGAACGCAGTTGTTATAGTATAATATGGAGAAAAATATTAAAATAGAATTAATGAAGTCCATAGACTCCATAAAGAATAAAATAAAACAAATGAAGAATCAGGAACACTCAATGAACTTGTCGCTCAATAAAATACTAAAACCTGTCACAGATCCACTTAAAACCCTAGTTGATTCGAATACATCTATGGGAAAAATGAAACATTTTGAAGAAATCAATACTAACTCATCTATAAAGTCGCTCACTAATTCCGAAGACATTGAATTGGACGAAATCAATACTAGTTCATCTACAAAGTTTGAAGACTGCTACGATCCAAAACTAAATTCTGTCAAAACATCTACAAAGTCTAATAAAATGGAATTACCAGTTGATTTAGAAATTTCATTGGAGGGGCGTGATATCCATGATATTTATGATGGTGTTAATATACCGTTTGGAATAAGAAGTGTAAACAAAACTTTATTGTTGGGTAATTCAAAAGTATCATTTTCTAAAATTGATAGTTTAAATGATGATAATAACATTTTAGTTAAAGTCGAAGACAACACCTATAATTTAACCCCCGGCCTGAAAGAACTCTTACTTCGAAGAAAACCTGATTTAAAATTAATTTCGAGTAAAGATAAACTTGTCTATAAGGATATTCTACAATCTACAAATGCTCATAAGAGAGATTTCAATCCTAATGGACAAATAAGAGGCGATAAAGGAATGAAATACCGTGAAATAATCAAACCACTGTTTTCCGAATCGTCAAACGATGATAAACTTGCTACCACTAAACTTGGAGGAAACTTACCCACCCTAAAAAAATACAAAAGCAACACTGACTTTATATATTGGGACGACCCTAACGAATTAGTCGAGAGATTGAAACTATTAGTTGCTTCAAGAGATGCTGGCAACACAAACCATGATAATGAAATTTTATCGTTAATTGAAGAATTAAAAGAAGCCGGCATAATTAATGAATAAATAGCTATAATAATATGCTTTGTATTCAGTATTATAGATGGATTCAACACAAATGTACTGAATTCTGAACATGAGCAAAGCTGATGTGGTAAACGAAATTCATAAAAATGCAAGGGTGAACTTTCCGCGAAGACATGTTATTATGAAAGATATAGATGACCTGTGGCAAGCAGACTTAATTGATATGCAAGCAATTTCAAAAGAAAATAAAAATTACAGATTTATTCTTACCGTTATCGATACATTTTCGAAATATGCTTGGGCCTTTCCTCTGAAAAGTAAAACCAAAGATGATGTATATAACTCATTTAAAATGTTGTTGACTACAGGACGTGTTTCGAAAAATCTTCAAACGGATAATGGAACAGAATTTTATAATAATAAATTTCAAAAGCTTATGAAATCTAATCATATTAACTATAACTATATAACTAACAATATAACTATTCAACATTCTCAACAAAAAAGGCCTCAATAGTTGAACGATTTATCAGAACATTAAAATCTAAACTGTATAAGGAATTTAGTTTAAAAGGCAACTATAATTGGGTAGGTAGTACCCTTAATGATGTTATTTATAAATACAATCACACTTACCATCGGACAATTAATGAAATTCCTGCTAATGTGGATAACATTAATAAAAAACGTATATTAGAAAGGTATTTAAGGTTGGTAAAAAATGAAAAAATAAAAAGCAAGTATAAAGTGGGTGATTATGTACGTATCAGTAAGTACAAAGGAACATTTGAAAAAGGATATACCCCCAACTGGTCGACGGAAATATTTAAAATTAAAAAAATACAATATACAACTCCTATTACCTACTTAATTGAAGATACAATTAGAGGTCAACCTATTTTAGGGGCATTTTACTCACAAGAGCTTCAAAAGACAAAACATCCCAATTTATATCTAGTTGAGAAAGTTCTTAAAAGTAAAGAAGACAGAGTTTTAGTAAAATGGCTAGGTTTGCCTTCTTCTGAAAACAGTTGGATTGATAAATCGAATATTTATTAATAGTTTAGTCCCAAATGTATCAGTCTTATGATGTGTATTGAAGAGAGTAGTCTTCTCAATTGGATTATAAATCATTTGCCATTTGAATTACATTTACCAGGATACAATTATTGTGGGCCAGGCACTAAATTAATTAAAAGGCTTAGACGTGGAGATAAAGGTGTTAATAAATTAGACGAATATTGCAAACAACACGACATTGCCTATCACAAGTCTTCAAACTTAAAGGATCGTCATAAGGCAGATTTAGTTTTGTTAAATATGGCTAAAGAGCGAGCACTCGCCTCAGATGCGAGTGTAGGGGAAAAACTGTCAGCGCGCTTAGTAAGCAGCGCTATGTCAACAAAAATTAAAACTGGTTTTGGCCTAAAAAAAGATAACAAAAATTGTTCTCCTAAAATTAAACCTGGGAAAGGATTAAAAAATAAATTTAAAAATGTTATTCGCAAAACGAAGAGACATATCAAAAAATTAAAACCGAAATGCAAGAAAGTAGCGATAGAATTAGCTATGGCCGCTGCCAGAGAATTAGCTGATGATTCATCCATTAAACTTCCTCGTGTTATTCCTTTACCAAAAACTGGTGGAGTATTGCCTTTGATTCCGATTTTTGCGGGATTATCTGCGGCGGGAGCTTTAGCAGGCGGTGCAGCTGGCATTGCTAAAACCATAAATGAATTCAAGATGGCTAAAAAGTTATTCACTGAATCGAAGAGACACCATGAAAAGATGGAAGCTCTCTGCATTGGAAAAGGACTACACCTTAAACCACATAAAGATGGGCTCGGAATTTTTGTATCGAAAGAAAAAAACTAAGATCTCGGCTACCCAAACGAGCCTTGACTAATTTAGACATTTTGAAGTATGGAAATAATATTCCCCATTTCAGAGGTGTCTTTATGAGAGATAAGCTCCCTAAACACCCTTTTAAAAAAGAATGTGGAGTTATAAATTTAGATAGCTCTAAAAATCCTGGTTCTCATTGGGTAGCCTATGCAAAATAAAGCGATTATATTGAGTATTTTGATAGTTACGGAAATCTTAAACCTCCAAAGGAATTTATAAAATACTTGGGATCCAAAATTCACTATAATTATGATAATATTCAGCGTGATCACCCTTTTAATTGTGGGCATCTTTGTTTAAACTTTTTGAAGAATTTCTGGTGTAGTGAAGGAATAAAATAAACAGGATCTTCCGAAAGAGATTAGTATAGAAGCATGTCTACTACGGTTACCATCTCTGGAAATAAATCGGAATTGATTTCATACTTTCAACCACCACTGCATTTATCAGATCAATACGAGTGCGGTTTGATATACTTTTCAGTATTAAAATCAAGACCAAATATTCCCATTAATAACAGAGGTCTGTCTGTAATCAGAATCGAATGTGATCTTGTTCACGGATCGTACTGCAACGGATTACCAACTCATTTTATTCATGAATTTGTGTCTGATACTACTCCAGGTCATCAATGCGTGGAAATACCACAAAATGTTATTTACTTTCCAGTAAACAAAAATATAATTTCATCGGTATCTGTTAAGATTGTAGATCAATTTGGTCATTGTATTAACTTTGGAGAGGAACAAGTTCAGTTACGTCTTCATATAAGAAAAGTAAAATGATAGTATACTATAAAAATACCTCAGTGAAAACAAAACGTTTTAGTTCTTCTGCGATTGCTAAGGTGCAAAGACGTGAGAAAAAAGTTAAGAAATTGACAAAAGCAAATAAAGATTTTCTTAAAGCCCTAGGGTTTAAAGTATGAATATACTGCAGATTAGTGAATTACCGCACTTCGACACTACGATCGAAAGTTATGAAGTCCATTCATACAATCCCTACAATAACAGCTTTAGAGAAAACGATGAAATCAGAATTCCCATCCACCAGCAAGACATATACGTACTACCATCAGCCAGTTCAATTTACGTTGAAGGACAAGCGAAGCTCATCGGTAAAGATGGGAATCCGATCAAGAAAACTGTTGCGTTCACTAATAACCCTGTTATGTCTTTGTTTCAAGACATCAGATACGAAATGAATGGTATTGAAATAGACCGTATAAAAAATTCTGGAATAACGTCAACAATAAAATCATACATCTCATTAAATGAAGCAGAAAATAAAGTTGCTGCCCTATGGGGTTGGAGTTTAGAGGGATTTCAAAGTGATGGACATTTTAGTGCTGTGATACCATTAAATAAGGTTTTAGGGTTTGCCGAAGATTACAATAAAATAGTGATAAATTGTAAACATGAGCTTATATTGAACAGAAGTAACACTAACTTCAATAGCGTTATTCTTACTGATGATATTGCTCATTTTCAAATAGACATACAAAGAGTTCAGTGGAGGGTGCCACACATAAAAGTATCAGACCGAGAACGACTGATACTTTTAAAGCATTTAGAAAGAGATAAACCTATTCAGATGGCATTTAGAAATTGGGATTTATATGAGTATCCGTTACTACCTAAAACCACAAAGCATTCTTGGTCAGTTAAAACTGCTTCACAATTGGAAAAACCCAGATATGTAATTTTTTGTTTACAAACTAATCGAAAAAATAATAAAACTAAAGACAGTTCAGTATTCGATCATTGTGAAGTAACAAACGTTACGCTCTTTTTAAATTCACAGTATTATCCATACGAACCTTTAGGTTTAAAGTTTTCTGAGAACAAATATAGTATATTATACGAAATGTTTGTGAAATTTCGCCAGTCGTATTACAACTGTCCAGTAGACCCTTTGCTTGACCTAAAGGAGTTCAAAGAAAAAGCCCCTCTCTTTATCTTAGACTGCTCAAGACAAAACGATAGCCTAAAAACTGGTCCAGTGGACGTGAGGTTGGAAATTGAATGTTCTACAGCAATACCAGATAAGACGACTGCATATTGTTTGATTATAAACGATCGTCTTGTGGAATACAAACCTCTCAGCAACATTGTGCGCAGGTTATCATGATTGCTATTGTGGATATTCAAGGCTTTAAAACCGAAACAAATGAATTTATAATAAAAGAAATCGCTATATTGTATAATAAAACATTACAAGTGTTTTTAATTAAGCCTCCATTTCCATTTGATAAGTTAACGAAACAAGAAAAAAAACAAGTAATTTGGATTGAACGTAACAGGAAGATACACTGGCGTGAAGGGTTTGTACCCTATTCTAATTATCAAAATTTAGTTATAGATATTTTAAGAAATAAATGTATCTACGTCAAAGGTTCAGAAAAAGTGTTGTGGTTAACGAATATTTTAGAAAATAGTAATTGTAATATATTCAATTTAGAAGATAATGGTTGTTCTAGTTTGATAAGTTTATACGATCAATATAAATATTCTCAAGATTTATATAACTGTATTTATCATGACTCTGTATGTGCTTTAAAAAATGTATTGTGTTTAAATAAGTGGTGCTTTGATAATAAATTCTAAAATAAATATTTTCTTGTTTTATTTCTGTAGTTAGGTAAAACGCATCTTAAGAATTTTTTATCCCCTCCTCCCATCTCTATCCAGTCTTTATAAGTTGTTGGCAAAAGCTGGACGATATCATTATACGTTTATAATTGTATTAGAAAGTAAATAGAACATGTCTCAAAATGAATACAAACCTCGATATGACATGTATAACACGTTTAAAATGCGTCAATTTTCATTTAACTATTACTGGGCAACGGCTGATTCAAAGAAAAGATTAGTGATGGAAATGGCTGACGCTGGATTCTTTTACTATGGAAATAGTATAAACGATAAAGCAGCATGTTTTTCATGTGGAGTTGTTATACAAGATTGGGAGATTTATGACGATCCTTGGATGCAACATGCTATACATTTTCCTTTATGTTTTTATTTGAACGCTGTGAAAGGAAGAGAGTATATATTTAATACGTATATCTCCATCACAGCATTACACTTTAGTGTGTTGGCTGGATCTTAAACAACGCTGATTTCATCAAGAGAGAGAATAAATAAATATTATTTACATTATGCTTCAATCATCGAAATTTGATTTGGAAGGCATTACTAAACTTGTTTCAAGAATGCTAGTCGCGAGATTATATTTACTTTTTTAGACGTTGTGTGTATAAAATTGGGGCGTCTGCATCACGATCCGATAGACGTTGCGTGTATAAAATTGGGGCGTCTGCATCACGACTCGATAAACGTTGCGTGTATAAAATTGGGGCGTCTGCATCACGACCCGATAGACGTTACGTGTATAAAATTGGGGCGTCTGCATCACGATAGACGTTGCGTGTATAAAATTGGGGCGTCTGCATCACGACTCGATAGACGTTACGTGTATAAAATTGGGGCGTCTGCATCACGATCCGAGCGAAGCGAGGCGAGTGATGCAGAAGCCCCAATTTTACCCTACTCAGGTGGCTGTTCTGGCGTTTAAGCGCCTCGACTACTTCCACATCCGAGTGACACGAGAGGACGTCCCTTATGATGATCAGGGGATCTTTGTTTTTAACCTCCTCCACTACGAGGTTACCGGCCTTCTTAATCCTCTCGGTCACCCGGGTCAACTCCTCCCTAGTCCCGAAGCCCACCACTACCTTCTGGTCTCTCGCCTTCCGCAATCTCTCTACCCTTGTTCCCTCGTTTCTGGCATCTACCGCCAACCTAAGCTTCTCAATGACCTCTTCCCCGGTGTCCATGTCATTGACCGATGACACTACCACCGAGTGAAGAGGCCCTTGGGTGTGCTGCTTCGGGGCGGCCGCCATCTCCGCGAACGAGGGACCTTGGCCCGCGACAAAGCGAGGGACCTTCTGTAGGTGCTCCGACAGAGCCCGTGTGTCCAGCCGGCATTCCTCCAGCGCATTTTTATGCTGCTGGAGGTTCGCCGTGAGCTGCCTCATGAGCTCTGTCGTTTCACCCAAGGCCGGCGTCGGGTTCTTGCGAGCCGTCTCAGGTTCGACTGATTCTCCAGTTATTTTTCCCCTCTCAGTCTCTCCCTCTTTAACTAATTGGTAGAGTCTTTCGATCGCTTTGATTAACCCGTCTTTTATTTCCTTTTTCAGGTTGCGGGAGCTGTCGAGCAGTATTTTAGCCCTGCAGAGACACGCCTTTGCCTCCGCGGTTCTATTTGCGAACTTCACCGCTGGCACTTCTCGAGGTGAGCTCTCCAAGGCTCGCTCAGAGGGTTTCGGCACGTCAGACTTTGCCTGCTGGTGTGTCGTGGCTCTAGGCTTGTGTTTGGGGGGGCTAAATACGAGCATCTTCCTGGGTGTAGTGGGCACCGGTGCCTTTTTGGGAGGTGTTGGAGTTTTGTGGGTTTGCCCCGATCTTTGTGTCTCCACTTCCCCCTCACCAATACTTTGCTGTACTGAAGGGCCCGCCTGTACTAGGCTTGCCGCCCCCGCGTCCAACGTCTCTTCTGCAGCCTTCGCCTTCACCAGAGGTGTTCTGACAAACATCGTGCTGGACAGTGTCTAGATTGTCAGAGGACACGAGTATTTGTACTGATCCCTGTAAAGGGGGGATCAGCAAGTAAAATAGTTAAAATAGAATACTTTAGTAAAAGCCCTATAGCTAGGACTTGGTCAGGTCAAAAAATATTTGTCAATATTTAAAACAGGTGATAATAATACCCAAGTAGGCTTTCAAACCGCCAATTTTCTCTATTTCTATTACAGAAAGGTCTTAATGAAGCTTGAAGAGCTAGAAATAGAAATTAATTTTTTGCAGAAAAATAAAAAGTTTACCTGGCCAGTAACAAAAGGGTGGGTGGGAGGGAAATTTTTTGACGTTTTATTCGTGCTAGACGGGCGTGAGAGGTGTCCAAAAAACCGTCTCGGCGCGGGCCAGCGAACTACGAAATAAAACGGGGTAGGTGCCGAACAAAAATTTTGAGTTTTGGTCAAAAAACCAGTTTTTGAAGCAAAAAATTTGGAATTTCGCCCCACCACCTGAAAACCGGCACACGGAACGCGGACCAGAGAACAGGGATGAAGGGTAAGTACTATTGAAACTATAAACTAACGCTACTTTGGCAAAAAAATTAGAACAAACACTAAATTTTGATGACTTTGTATGAAAATTTTAAAAAATAACAAGGGTTGTAGGGGAAACTTTTTATATAAGGGTAGAAATGGGTGCAACGTGGTCAGTACGTAGGCGGACGCCTAGTTATGTCTAAATTAGCCGAAAACAGCTTCAAAATCGCACTCCAAACAACGAAGATATTCGCGTTTATGTTAAAAACGTGTCCCCTAAGGTGCTTTCTGGCTGTAGGCAGAAACTATAAAAAATAGAAAAGTCAAAAAATAAAGACGTTTTATTCGTGCTAGACGGGCGTGAGAGGTGTCCAAAAAACCGTCTCGGCGCGGGCCAGCGAACTACGAAATAAAACGGGGTAGGTGCCGAACAAAAATTTTGAGTTTTGGTCAAAAAACCAGTTTTTGAAGCAAAAAATTTGGAATTTCGCCCCACCACCTGAAAACCGGCACACGGAACGCGGACCAGAGAACAGGGATGAAGGGTAAGTACTATTGAAACTATAAACTAACGCTACTTTGGCAAAAAAATTAGAACAAACACTAAATTTTGATGACTTTGTATGAAAATTTTAAAAAATAACAAGGGTTGTAGGGGAAACTTTTTATATAAGGGTAGAAATGGGTGCAACGTGGTCAGTACGTAGGCGGACGCCTAGTTATGTCTAAATTAGCCGAAAACAGCTTCAAAATCGCACTCCAAACAACGAAGATATTCGCGTTTATGTTAAAAACGTGTCCCCTAAGGTGCTTTCTGGCTGTAGGCAGAAACTATAAAAAATAGAAAAGTCAAAAAATAAAGACGTTTTATTCGTGCTAGACGGGCGTGAGAGGTGTCCAAAAAACCGTCTCGGCGCGGGCCAGCGAACTACGAAATAAAACGGGGTAGGTGCCGAACAAAAATTTTGAGTTTTGGTCAAAAAACCAGTTTTTGAAGCAAAAAATTTGGAATTTCGCCCCACCACCTGAAAACCGGCACACGGAACGCGGACCAGAGAACAGGGATGAAGGGTAAGTACTATTGAAACTATAAACTAACGCTACTTTGGCAAAAAAATTAGAACAAACACTAAATTTTGATGACTTTGTATGAAAATTTTAAAAAATAACAAGGGTTGTAGGGGAAACTTTTTATATAAGGGTAGAAATGGGTGCAACGTGGTCAGTACGTAGGCGGACGCCTAGTTATGTCTAAATTAGCCGAAAACAGCTTCAAAATCGCACTCCAAACAACGAAGATATTCGCGTTTATGTTAAAAACGTGTCCCCTAAGGTGCTTTCTGGCTGTAGGCAGAAACTATAAAAAATAGAAAAGTCAAAAAATAAAGACGTTTTATTCGTGCTAGACGGGCGTGAGAGGTGTCCAAAAAACCGTCTCGGCGCGGGCCAGCGAACTACGAAATAAAACGGGGTAGGTGCCGAACAAAAATTTTGAGTTTTGGTCAAAAAACCAGTTTTTGAAGCAAAAAATTTGGAATTTCGCCCCACCACCTGAAAACCGGCACACGGAACGCGGACCAGAGAACAGGGATGAAGGGTAAGTACTATTGAAACTATAAACTAACGCTACTTTGGCAAAAAAATTAGAACAAACACTAAATTTTGATGACTTTGTATGAAAATTTTAAAAATATTAAGGGTTGTAGGGGAAAGTTTTTATTTAAGGGTGTAAGTGGGTGCAACGTCGTCAGTACGTAGGCGGACGCCTAGTTATGTCTAAATTTGCTGAAAACAGCTTCAAAATCGCACTCCAAACAACAAAGATATTAGCGATTATGTTAAAAACGTGTCCCCTAAGGTGCTTTTTGATTGTAGGCAGAAACTATAAAAAATCGAAAAGTCAAAAAATAAGGGTGTTATTTTCGTGCTAGACGGGCGTGAGAGGTGTCCAAAAAACCGTCTCGGCGCGGGCCAGCGAACTACGAAATAAAACGGGGTAGATGCCGAACAAAAATTTTGAGTTTTGGTCAAAAAACCAGTTTTTGAAGCAAAAAATTTGGAATTTCGCCCCACCACCTGAAAACCGGCACACGGATCGCGGACCAGAGAACAGGGATGAAGGGTGAGTACTATTGAAACTATAATCTAACGTTACTTTTGCAAAAAATTTAGAATAAACACTAAATTTTGATGATTTTGTATGAAAATTTTAAAAAATATTAAGGGTTGTAGGGGAAAGTTTTTATTTAAGGGTGTAAGTGGGTGCAACGTCGTCAGTACGTAGGCGGACGCCTAGTTATGTCTAAATTTGCTGAAAACAGCTTCAAAATCGCACTCCAAACAACAAAGATATTAGCGATTATGTTAAAAACGTGTCCCCTAAGGTGCTTTTTGATTGTAGGCAGAAACTATAAAAAATCGAAAAGTCAAAAAATAAGGGTGTTATTTTCGTGCTAGACGGGCGTGAGAGGTGTCCAAAAAACCGTCTCGGCGCGGGCCAGCGAACTACGAAATAAAACGGGGTAGATGCCGAACAAAAATTTTGAGTTTTGGTCAAAAAACCAGTTTTTGAAGCAAAAAATTTGGAATTTCGCCCCACCACCTGAAAACCGGCACACGGATCGCGGACCAGAGAACAGGGATGAAGGGTGAGTACTATTGAAACTATAATCTAACGTTACTTTTGCAAAAAATTTAGAATAAACACTAAATTTTGATGATTTTGTATGAAAATTTTAAAAAATATTAAGGGTTGTAGGGGAAAGTTTTTATTTAAGGGTGTAAGTGGGTGCAACGTCGTCAGTACGTAGGCGGACGCCTAGTTATGTCTAAATTTGCTGAAAACAGCTTCAAAATCGCACTCCAAACAACAAAGATATTAGCGATTATGTTAAAAACGTGTCCCCTAAGGTGCTTTTTGATTGTAGGCAGAAACTATAAAAAATCGAAAAGTCAAAAAATAAGGGTGTTATTTTCGTGCTAGACGGGCGTGAGAGGTGTCCAAAAAACCGTCTCGGCGCGGGCCAGCGAACTACGAAATAAAACGGGGTAGATGCCGAACAAAAATTTTGAGTTTTGGTCAAAAAACCAGTTTTTGAAGCAAAAAATTTGGAATTTCGCCCCACCACCTGAAAACCGGCACACGGATCGCGGACCAGAGAACAGGGATGAAGGGTGAGTACTATTGAAACTATAATCTAACGTTACTTTTGCAAAAAATTTAGAATAAACACTAAATTTTGATGATTTTGTATGAAAATTTTAAAAAATATTAAGGGTTGTAGGGGAAAGTTTTTATTTAAGGGTGTAAGTGGGTGCAACGTCGTCAGTACGTAGGCGGACGCCTAGTTATGTCTAAATTTGCTGAAAACAGCTTCAAAATCGCACTCCAAACAACAAAGATATTAGCGATTATGTTAAAAACGTGTCCCCTAAGGTGCTTTTTGATTGTAGGCAGAAACTATAAAAAATCGAAAAGTCAAAAAATAAGGGTGTTATTTTCGTGCTAGACGGGCGTGAGAGGTGTCCAAAAAACCGTCTCGGCGCGGGCCAGCGAACTACGAAATAAAACGGGGTAGATGCCGAACAAAAATTTTGAGTTTTGGTCAAAAAACCAGTTTTTGAAGCAAAAAATTTGGAATTTCGCCCCACCACCTGAAAACCGGCACACGGATCGCGGACCAGAGAACAGGGATGAAGGGTGAGTACTATTGAAACTATAATCTAACGTTACTTTTGCAAAAAATTTAGAATAAACACTAAATTTTGATGATTTTGTATGAAAATTTTAAAAAATAACAAGGGTTGTAGGGGAAACTTTTTATATAAGGGTAGAAATGGGTGCAACGTGGTCAGTACGTAGGCGGACGCCTAGTTATGTCTAAATTAGCCGAAAACAGCTTCAAAATCGCACTCCAAACAACGAAGATATTCGCGTTTATGTTAAAAACGTGTCCCCTAAGGTGCTTTCTGGCTGTAGGCAGAAACTATAAAAAATAGAAAAGTCAAAAAATAAAGACGTTTTATTCGTGCTAGACGGGCGTGAGAGGTGTCCAAAAAACCGTCTCGGCGCGGGCCAGCGAACTACGAAATAAAACGGGGTAGGTGCCGAACAAAAATTTTGAGTTTTGGTCAAAAAACCAGTTTTTGAAGCAAAAAATTTGGAATTTCGCCCCACCACCTGAAAACCGGCACACGGAACGCGGACCAGAGAACAGGGATGAAGGGTAAGTACTATTGAAACTATAAACTAACGCTACTTTGGCAAAAAATTAGAACAAACACTAAATTTTGATGATTTTGTATGAAAATTTTAAAAAATAACAAGGGTTGTAGGGGAAACTTTTTATATAAGGGTAGAAATGGGTGCAACGTGGTCAGTACGTAGGCGGACGCCTAGTTATGTCTAAATTAGCCGAAAACAGCTTCAAAATCGCACTCCAAACAACGAAGATATTCGCGTTTATGTTAAAAACGTGTCCCCTAAGGTGCTTTCTGGCTGTAGGCAGAAACTATAAAAAATAGAAAAGTCAAAAAATAAAGACGTTTTATTCGTGCTAGACGGGCGTGAGAGGTGTCCAAAAAACCGTCTCGGCGCGGGCCAGCGCACTACGAAATAAAACGGGGTAGGTGCCGAACAAAAATTTTGAGTTTTGGTCAAAAAACCAGTTTTTGAAGCAAAAAATTTGGAATTTCGCCCCACCACCTGAAAACCGGCACACGGAACGCGGACCAGAGAACAGGGATGAAGGGTAAGTACTATTGAAACTATAAACTAACGCTACTTTGGCAAAAAATTAGAACAAACACTAAATTTTGATGATTTTGTATGAAAATTTTAAAAAATATTAAGGGTTGTAGGGGAAAGTTTTTATTTAAGGGTGTAAGTGGGTGCAACGTCGTCAGTACGTAGGCGGACGCCTAGTTATGTCTAAATTTGCTGAAAACAGCTTCAAAATCGCACTCCAAACAACAAAGATATTAGCGATTATGTTAAAAACGTGTCCCCTAAGGTGCTTTTTGATTGTAGGCAGAAACTATAAAAAATCGAAAAGTCAAAAAATAAGGGTGTTATTTTCGTGCTAGACGGGCGTGAGAGGTGTCCAAAAAACCGTCTCGGCGCGGGCCAGCGAACTACGAAATAAAACGGGGTAGATGCCGAACAAAAATTTTGAGTTTTGGTCAAAAAACCAGTTTTTGAAGCAAAAAATTTGGAATTTCGCCCCACCACCTGAAAACCGGCACACGGATCGCGGACCAGAGAACAGGGATGAAGGGTGAGTACTATTGAAACTATAATCTAACGTTACTTTTGCAAAAAATTTAGAATAAACACTAAATTTTGATGATTTTGTATGAAAATTTTAAAAAATATTAAGGGTTGTAGGGGAAAGTTTTTATTTAAGGGTGTAAGTGGGTGCAACGTCGTCAGTACGTAGGCGGACGCCTAGTTATGTCTAAATTTGCTGAAAACAGCTTCAAAATCGCACTCCAAACAACAAAGATATTAGCGATTATGTTAAAAACGTGTCCCCTAAGGTGCTTTTTGATTGTAGGCAGAAACTATAAAAAATCGAAAAGTCAAAAAATAAGGGTGTTATTTTCGTGCTAGACGGGCGTGAGAGGTGTCCAAAAAACCGTCTCGGCGCGGGCCAGCGAACTACGAAATAAAACGGGGTAGATGCCGAACAAAAATTTTGAGTTTTGGTCAAAAAACCAGTTTTTGAAGCAAAAAATTTGGAATTTCGCCCCACCACCTGAAAACCGGCACACGGATCGCGGACCAGAGAACAGGGATGAAGGGTGAGTACTATTGAAACTATAATCTAACGTTACTTTTGCAAAAAATTTAGAATAAACACTAAATTTTGATGATTTTGTATGAAAATTTTAAAAAATATTAAGGGTTGTAGGGGAAAGTTTTTATTTAAGGGTGTAAGTGGGTGCAACGTCGTCAGTACGTAGGCGGACGCCTAGTTATGTCTAAATTTGCTGAAAACAGCTTCAAAATCGCACTCCAAACAACAAAGATATTAGCGATTATGTTAAAAACGTGTCCCCTAAGGTGCTTTTTGATTGTAGGCAGAAACTATAAAAAATCGAAAAGTCAAAAAATAAGGGTGTTATTTTCGTGCTAGACGGGCGTGAGAGGTGTCCAAAAAACCGTCTCGGCGCGGGCCAGCGAACTACGAAATAAAACGGGGTAGATGCCGAACAAAAATTTTGAGTTTTGGTCAAAAAACCAGTTTTTGAAGCAAAAAATTTGGAATTTCGCCCCACCACCTGAAAACCGGCACACGGATCGCGGACCAGAGAACAGGGATGAAGGGTGAGTACTATTGAAACTATAATCTAACGTTACTTTTGCAAAAAATTTAGAATAAACACTAAATTTTGATGATTTTGTATGAAAATTTTAAAAAATATTAAGGGTTGTAGGGGAAAGTTTTTATTTAAGGGTGTAAGTGGGTGCAACGTCGTCAGTACGTAGGCGGACGCCTAGTTATGTCTAAATTTGCTGAAAACAGCTTCAAAATCGCACTCCAAACAACAAAGATATTAGCGATTATGTTAAAAACGTGTCCCCTAAGGTGCTTTTTGATTGTAGGCAGAAACTATAAAAAATCGAAAAGTCAAAAAATAAGGGTGTTATTTTCGTGCTAGACGGGCGTGAGAGGTGTCCAAAAAACCGTCTCGGCGCGGGCCAGCGAACTACGAAATAAAACGGGGTAGATGCCGAACAAAAATTTTGAGTTTTGGTCAAAAAACCAGTTTTTGAAGCAAAAAATTTGGAATTTCGCCCCACCACCTGAAAACCGGCACACGGATCGCGGACCAGAGAACAGGGATGAAGGGTGAGTACTATTGAAACTATAATCTAACGTTACTTTTGCAAAAAATTTAGAATAAACACTAAATTTTGATGATTTTGTATGAAAATTTTAAAAAATATTAAGGGTTGTAGGGGAAAGTTTTTATTTAAGGGTGTAAGTGGGTGCAACGTCGTCAGTACGTAGGCGGACGCCTAGTTATGTCTAAATTTGCTGAAAACAGCTTCAAAATCGCACTCCAAACAACAAAGATATTAGCGATTATGTTAAAAACGTGTCCCCTAAGGTGCTTTTTGATTGTAGGCAGAAACTATAAAAAATCGAAAAGTCAAAAAATAAGGGTGTTATTTTCGTGCTAGACGGGCGTGAGAGGTGTCCAAAAAACCGTCTCGGCGCGGGCCAGCGAACTACGAAATAAAACGGGGTAGATGCCGAACAAAAATTTTGAGTTTTGGTCAAAAAACCAGTTTTTGAAGCAAAAAATTTGGAATTTCGCCCCACCACCTGAAAACCGGCACACGGATCGCGGACCAGAGAACAGGGATGAAGGGTGAGTACTATTGAAACTATAATCTAACGTTACTTTTGCAAAAAATTTAGAATAAACACTAAATTTTGATGATTTTGTATGAAAATTTTAAAAAATATTAAGGGTTGTAGGGGAAAGTTTTTATTTAAGGGTGTAAGTGGGTGCAACGTCGTCAGTACGTAGGCGGACGCCTAGTTATGTCTAAATTTGCTGAAAACAGCTTCAAAATCGCACTCCAAACAACAAAGATATTAGCGATTATGTTAAAAACGTGTCCCCTAAGGTGCTTTTTGATTGTAGGCAGAAACTATAAAAAATCGAAAAGTCAAAAAATAAGGGTGTTATTTTCGTGCTAGACGGGCGTGAGAGGTGTCCAAAAAACCGTCTCGGCGCGGGCCAGCGAACTACGAAATAAAACGGGGTAGATGCCGAACAAAAATTTTGAGTTTTGGTCAAAAAACCAGTTTTTGAAGCAAAAAATTTGGAATTTCGCCCCACCACCTGAAAACCGGCACACGGATCGCGGACCAGAGAACAGGGATGAAGGGTGAGTACTATTGAAACTATAATCTAACGTTACTTTTGCAAAAAATTTAGAATAAACACTAAATTTTGATGATTTTGTATGAAAATTTTAAAAAATATTAAGGGTTGTAGGGGAAAGTTTTTATTTAAGGGTGTAAGTGGGTGCAACGTCGTCAGTACGTAGGCGGACGCCTAGTTATGTCTAAATTTGCTGAAAACAGCTTCAAAATCGCACTCCAAACAACAAAGATATTAGCGATTATGTTAAAAACGTGTCCCCTAAGGTGCTTTTTGATTGTAGGCAGAAACTATAAAAAATCGAAAAGTCAAAAAATAAGGGTGTTATTTTCGTGCTAGACGGGCGTGAGAGGTGTCCAAAAAACCGTCTCGGCGCGGGCCAGCGAACTACGAAATAAAACGGGGTAGATGCCGAACAAAAATTTTGAGTTTTGGTCAAAAAACCAGTTTTTGAAGCAAAAAATTTGGAATTTCGCCCCACCACCTGAAAACCGGCACACGGATCGCGGACCAGAGAACAGGGATGAAGGGTGAGTACTATTGAAACTATAATCTAACGTTACTTTTGCAAAAAATTTAGAATAAACACTAAATTTTGATGATTTTGTATGAAAATTTTAAAAAATATTAAGGGTTGTAGGGGAAAGTTTTTATTTAAGGGTGTAAGTGGGTGCAACGTCGTCAGTACGTAGGCGGACGCCTAGTTATGTCTAAATTTGCTGAAAACAGCTTCAAAATCGCACTCCAAACAACAAAGATATTAGCGATTATGTTAAAAACGTGTCCCCTTTTTTTTTTTTTTTTTTTTTTGGGTGGGAAATCATCAAATGACGTCTCCCGCTCTGGGTGGAGCGGGAGGGCGTGTCAGACTCTTACTGACTAAAACCCACCCGTGTTCCTTCTGTTGCCTGTGCAATGCCAGGGGGCCACGGTATCCCTTTCGGACTAATCCCGCAACAAAAAAAAAAAAAAAACGTGTCCCCTAAGGTGCTTTTTGATTGTAGGCAGAAACTATAAAAAATCGAAAAGTCAAAAAATAAGGGTGTTATTTTCGTGCTAGACGGGCGTGAGAGGTGTCCAAAAAACCGTCTCGGCGCGGGCCAGCGAACTACGAAATAAAACGGGGTAGATGCCGAACAAAAATTTTGAGTTTTGGTCAAAAAACCAGTTTTTGAAGCAAAAAATTTGGAATTTCGCCCCACCACCTGAAAACCGGCACACGGATCGCGGACCAGAGAACAGGGATGAAGGGTGAGTACTATTGAAACTATAATCTAACGTTACTTTTGCAAAAAATTTAGAATAAACACTAAATTTTGATGATTTTGTATGAAAATTTTAAAAAATATTAAGGGTTGTAGGGGAAAGTTTTTATTTAAGGGTGTAAGTGGGTGCAACGTCGTCAGTACGTAGGCGGACGCCTAGTTATGTCTAAATTTGCTGAAAACAGCTTCAAAATCGCACTCCAAACAACAAAGATATTAGCGATTATGTTAAAAACGTGTCCCCTAAGGTGCTTTTTGATTGTAGGCAGAAACTATAAAAAATCGAAAAGTCAAAAAATAAGGGTGTTATTTTCGTGCTAGACGGGCGTGAGAGGTGTCCAAAAAACCGTCTCGGCGCGGGCCAGCGAACTACGAAATAAAACGGGGTAGATGCCGAACAAAAATTTTGAGTTTTGGTCAAAAAACCAGTTTTTGAAGCAAAAAATTTGGAATTTCGCCCCACCACCTGAAAACCGGCACACGGATCGCGGACCAGAGAACAGGGATGAAGGGTGAGTACTATTGAAACTATAATCTAACGTTACTTTTGCAAAAAATTTAGAATAAACACTAAATTTTGATGATTTTGTATGAAAATTTTAAAAAATATTAAGGGTTGTAGGGGAAAGTTTTTATTTAAGGGTGTAAGTGGGTGCAACGTCGTCAGTACGTAGGCGGACGCCTAGTTATGTCTAAATTTGCTGAAAACAGCTTCAAAATCGCACTCCAAACAACAAAGATATTAGCGATTATGTTAAAAACGTGTCCCCTAAGGTGCTTTTTGATTGTAGGCAGAAACTATAAAAAATCGAAAAGTCAAAAAATAAGGGTGTTATTTTCGTGCTAGACGGGCGTGAGAGGTGTCCAAAAAACCGTCTCGGCGCGGGCCAGCGAACTACGAAATAAAACGGGGTAGATGCCGAACAAAAATTTTGAGTTTTGGTCAAAAAACCAGTTTTTGAAGCAAAAAATTTGGAATTTCGCCCCACCACCTGAAAACCGGCACACGGATCGCGGACCAGAGAACAGGGATGAAGGGTGAGTACTATTGAAACTATAATCTAACGTTACTTTTGCAAAAAATTTAGAATAAACACTAAATTTTGATGATTTTGTATGAAAATTTTAAAAAATATTAAGGGTTGTAGGGGAAAGTTTTTATTTAAGGGTGTAAGTGGGTGCAACGTCGTCAGTACGTAGGCGGACGCCTAGTTATGTCTAAATTTGCTGAAAACAGCTTCAAAATCGCACTCCAAACAACAAAGATATTAGCGATTATGTTAAAAACGTGTCCCCTAAGGTGCTTTTTGATTGTAGGCAGAAACTATAAAAAATCGAAAAGTCAAAAAATAAGGGTGTTATTTTCGTGCTAGACGGGCGTGAGAGGTGTCCAAAAAACCGTCTCGGCGCGGGCCAGCGAACTACGAAATAAAACGGGGTAGATGCCGAACAAAAATTTTGAGTTTTGGTCAAAAAACCAGTTTTTGAAGCAAAAAATTTGGAATTTCGCCCCACCACCTGAAAACCGGCACACGGATCGCGGACCAGAGAACAGGGATGAAGGGTGAGTACTATTGAAACTATAATCTAACGTTACTTTTGCAAAAAATTTAGAATAAACACTAAATTTTGATGATTTTGTATGAAAATTTTAAAAAATATTAAGGGTTGTAGGGGAAAGTTTTTATTTAAGGGTGTAAGTGGGTGCAACGTCGTCAGTACGTAGGCGGACGCCTAGTTATGTCTAAATTTGCTGAAAACAGCTTCAAAATCGCACTCCAAACAACAAAGATATTAGCGATTATGTTAAAAACGTGTCCCCTAAGGTGCTTTTTGATTGTAGGCAGAAACTATAAAAAATCGAAAAGTCAAAAAATAAGGGTGTTATTTTCGTGCTAGACGGGCGTGAGAGGTGTCCAAAAAACCGTCTCGGCGCGGGCCAGCGAACTACGAAATAAAACGGGGTAGATGCCGAACAAAAATTTTGAGTTTTGGTCAAAAAACCAGTTTTTGAAGCAAAAAATTTGGAATTTCGCCCCACCACCTGAAAACCGGCACACGGATCGCGGACCAGAGAACAGGGATGAAGGGTGAGTACTATTGAAACTATAATCTAACGTTACTTTTGCAAAAAATTTAGAATAAACACTAAATTTTGATGATTTTGTATGAAAATTTTAAAAAATATTAAGGGTTGTAGGGGAAAGTTTTTATTTAAGGGTGTAAGTGGGTGCAACGTCGTCAGTACGTAGGCGGACGCCTAGTTATGTCTAAATTTGCTGAAAACAGCTTCAAAATCGCACTCCAAACAACAAAGATATTAGCGATTATGTTAAAAACGTGTCCCCTAAGGTGCTTTTTGATTGTAGGCAGAAACTATAAAAAATCGAAAAGTCAAAAAATAAGGGTGTTATTTTCGTGCTAGACGGGCGTGAGAGGTGTCCAAAAAACCGTCTCGGCGCGGGCCAGCGAACTACGAAATAAAACGGGGTAGATGCCGAACAAAAATTTTGAGTTTTGGTCAAAAAACCAGTTTTTGAAGCAAAAAATTTGGAATTTCGCCCCACCACCTGAAAACCGGCACACGGATCGCGGACCAGAGAACAGGGATGAAGGGTGAGTACTATTGAAACTATAATCTAACGTTACTTTTGCAAAAAATTTAGAATAAACACTAAATTTTGATGATTTTGTATGAAAATTTTAAAAAATATTAAGGGTTGTAGGGGAAAGTTTTTATTTAAGGGTGTAAGTGGGTGCAACGTCGTCAGTACGTAGGCGGACGCCTAGTTATGTCTAAATTTGCTGAAAACAGCTTCAAAATCGCACTCCAAACAACAAAGATATTAGCGATTATGTTAAAAACGTGTCCCCTAAGGTGCTTTTTGATTGTAGGCAGAAACTATAAAAAATCGAAAAGTCAAAAAATAAGGGTGTTATTTTCGTGCTAGACGGGCGTGAGAGGTGTCCAAAAAACCGTCTCGGCGCGGGCCAGCGAACTACGAAATAAAACGGGGTAGATGCCGAACAAAAATTTTGAGTTTTGGTCAAAAAACCAGTTTTTGAAGCAAAAAATTTGGAATTTCGCCCCACCACCTGAAAACCGGCACACGGATCGCGGACCAGAGAACAGGGATGAAGGGTGAGTACTATTGAAACTATAATCTAACGTTACTTTTGCAAAAAATTTAGAATAAACACTAAATTTTGATGATTTTGTATGAAAATTTTAAAAAATATTAAGGGTTGTAGGGGAAAGTTTTTATTTAAGGGTGTAAGTGGGTGCAACGTCGTCAGTACGTAGGCGGACGCCTAGTTATGTCTAAATTTGCTGAAAACAGCTTCAAAATCGCACTCCAAACAACAAAGATATTAGCGATTATGTTAAAAACGTGTCCCCTAAGGTGCTTTTTGATTGTAGGCAGAAACTATAAAAAATCGAAAAGTCAAAAAATAAGGGTGTTATTTTCGTGCTAGACGGGCGTGAGAGGTGTCCAAAAAACCGTCTCGGCGCGGGCCAGCGAACTACGAAATAAAACGGGGTAGATGCCGAACAAAAATTTTGAGTTTTGGTCAAAAAACCAGTTTTTGAAGCAAAAAATTTGGAATTTCGCCCCACCACCTGAAAACCGGCACACGGATCGCGGACCAGAGAACAGGGATGAAGGGTGAGTACTATTGAAACTATAATCTAACGTTACTTTTGCAAAAAATTTAGAATAAACACTAAATTTTGATGATTTTGTATGAAAATTTTAAAAAATATTAAGGGTTGTAGGGGAAAGTTTTTATTTAAGGGTGTAAGTGGGTGCAACGTCGTCAGTACGTAGGCGGACGCCTAGT
Organism: Xanthia togata; assembly: GCA_963853775.1. Classification (NCBI taxonomy): domain Eukaryota; kingdom Metazoa; phylum Arthropoda; class Insecta; order Lepidoptera; family Noctuidae; genus Xanthia; species Xanthia togata. Next base: position 25,149,571 of record OY970809.1, read on the forward strand.
TATGTCTAAATTTGCTGAAAACAGCTTCAAAATCGCACTCCAAACAACAAAGATATTAGCGATTATGTTAAAAACGTGTCCCCTAAGGTGCTTTTTGATTGTAGGCAGAAACTATAAAAAATCGAAAAGTCAAAAAATAAGGGTGTTATTTTCGTGCTAGACGGGCGTGAGAGGTGTCCAAAAAACCGTCTCGGCGCGGGCCAGCGAACTACGAAATAAAACGGGGTAGATGCCGAACAAAAATTTTGAGTTTTGGTCAAAAAACCAGTTTTTGAAGCAAAAAATTTGGAATTTCGCCCCACCACCTGAAAACCGGCACACGGATCGCGGACCAGAGAACAGGGATGAAGGGTGAGTACTATTGAAACTATAATCTAACGTTACTTTTGCAAAAAATTTAGAATAAACACTAAATTTTGATGATTTTGTATGAAAATTTTAAAAAATATTAAGGGTTGTAGGGGAAAGTTTTTATTTAAGGGTGTAAGTGGGTGCAACGTCGTCAGTACGTAGGCGGACGCCTAGTTATGTCTAAATTTGCTGAAAACAGCTTCAAAATCGCACTCCAAACAACAAAGATATTAGCGATTATGTTAAAAACGTGTCCCCTAAGGTGCTTTTTGATTGTAGGCAGAAACTATAAAAAATCGAAAAGTCAAAAAATAAGGGTGTTATTTTCGTGCTAGACGGGCGTGAGAGGTGTCCAAAAAACCGTCTCGGCGCGGGCCAGCGAACTACGAAATAAAACGGGGTAGATGCCGAACAAAAATTTTGAGTTTTGGTCAAAAAACCAGTTTTTGAAGCAAAAAATTTGGAATTTCGCCCCACCACCTGAAAACCGGCACACGGATCGCGGACCAGAGAACAGGGATGAAGGGTGAGTACTATTGAAACTATAATCTAACGTTACTTTTGCAAAAAATTTAGAATAAACACTAAATTTTGATGATTTTGTATGAAAATTTTAAAAAATATTAAGGGTTGTAGGGGAAAGTTTTTATTTAAGGGTGTAAGTGGGTGCAACGTCGTCAGTACGTAGGCGGACGCCTAGTTATGTCTAAATTTGCTGAAAACAGCTTCAAAATCGCACTCCAAACAACAAAGATATTAGCGATTATGTTAAAAACGTGTCCCCTAAGGTGCTTTTTGATTGTAGGCAGAAACTATAAAAAATCGAAAAGTCAAAAAATAAGGGTGTTATTTTCGTGCTAGACGGGCGTGAGAGGTGTCCAAAAAACCGTCTCGGCGCGGGCCAGCGAACTACGAAATAAAACGGGGTAGATGCCGAACAAAAATTTTGAGTTTTGGTCAAAAAACCAGTTTTTGAAGCAAAAAATTTGGAATTTCGCCCCACCACCTGAAAACCGGCACACGGATCGCGGACCAGAGAACAGGGATGAAGGGTGAGTACTATTGAAACTATAATCTAACGTTACTTTTGCAAAAAATTTAGAATAAACACTAAATTTTGATGATTTTGTATGAAAATTTTAAAAAATATTAAGGGTTGTAGGGGAAAGTTTTTATTTAAGGGTGTAAGTGGGTGCAACGTCGTCAGTACGTAGGCGGACGCCTAGTTATGTCTAAATTTGCTGAAAACAGCTTCAAAATCGCACTCCAAACAACAAAGATATTAGCGATTATGTTAAAAACGTGTCCCCTAAGGTGCTTTTTGATTGTAGGCAGAAACTATAAAAAATCGAAAAGTCAAAAAATAAGGGTGTTATTTTCGTGCTAGACGGGCGTGAGAGGTGTCCAAAAAACCGTCTCGGCGCGGGCCAGCGAACTACGAAATAAAACGGGGTAGATGCCGAACAAAAATTTTGAGTTTTGGTCAAAAAACCAGTTTTTGAAGCAAAAAATTTGGAATTTCGCCCCACCACCTGAAAACCGGCACACGGATCGCGGACCAGAGAACAGGGATGAAGGGTGAGTACTATTGAAACTATAATCTAACGTTACTTTTGCAAAAAATTTAGAATAAACACTAAATTTTGATGATTTTGTATGAAAATTTTAAAAAATATTAAGGGTTGTAGGGGAAAGTTTTTATTTAAGGGTGTAAGTGGGTGCAACGTCGTCAGTACGTAGGCGGACGCCTAGTTATGTCTAAATTTGCTGAAAACAGCTTCAAAATCGCACTCCAAACAACAAAGATATTAGCGATTATGTTAAAAACGTGTCCCCTAAGGTGCTTTTTGATTGTAGGCAGAAACTATAAAAAATCGAAAAGTCAAAAAATAAGGGTGTTATTTTCGTGCTAGACGGGCGTGAGAGGTGTCCAAAAAACCGTCTCGGCGCGGGCCAGCGAACTACGAAATAAAACGGGGTAGATGCCGAACAAAAATTTTGAGTTTTGGTCAAAAAACCAGTTTTTGAAGCAAAAAATTTGGAATTTCGCCCCACCACCTGAAAACCGGCACACGGATCGCGGACCAGAGAACAGGGATGAAGGGTGAGTACTATTGAAACTATAATCTAACGTTACTTTTGCAAAAAATTTAGAATAAACACTAAATTTTGATGATTTTGTATGAAAATTTTAAAAAATATTAAGGGTTGTAGGGGAAAGTTTTTATTTAAGGGTGTAAGTGGGTGCAACGTCGTCAGTACGTAGGCGGACGCCTAGTTATGTCTAAATTTGCTGAAAACAGCTTCAAAATCGCACTCCAAACAACAAAGATATTAGCGATTATGTTAAAAACGTGTCCCCTAAGGTGCTTTTTGATTGTAGGCAGAAACTATAAAAAATCGAAAAGTCAAAAAATAAGGGTGTTATTTTCGTGCTAGACGGGCGTGAGAGGTGTCCAAAAAACCGTCTCGGCGCGGGCCAGCGAACTACGAAATAAAACGGGGTAGATGCCGAACAAAAATTTTGAGTTTTGGTCAAAAAACCAGTTTTTGAAGCAAAAAATTTGGAATTTCGCCCCACCACCTGAAAACCGGCACACGGATCGCGGACCAGAGAACAGGGATGAAGGGTGAGTACTATTGAAACTATAATCTAACGTTACTTTTGCAAAAAATTTAGAATAAACACTAAATTTTGATGATTTTGTATGAAAATTTTAAAAAATATTAAGGGTTGTAGGGGAAAGTTTTTATTTAAGGGTGTAAGTGGGTGCAACGTCGTCAGTACGTAGGCGGACGCCTAGTTATGTCTAAATTTGCTGAAAACAGCTTCAAAATCGCACTCCAAACAACAAAGATATTAGCGATTATGTTAAAAACGTGTCCCCTTTTTTTTTTTTTTTTTTTTTGGGTGGGAAATCATCAAATGACTCCTCCCGCTCTGGGTGGAGCGGGAGGGCGTGTCAGACTCTTACTGACTAAAACCCACCCGTGTTCCTTCTCTTGCCTGTGCAATGCCAGGGGGGCACGGTATCCCTTTCGGACTTTCCCGCAACCCCGGCAGGCAATGGTCTCATCGGACCCCTTCACTCGCTGACATCTCTTTGAGGCGCGCGTGGAACACAACGCGCCGTCGACCCGGGCTTGGTCCTTACCGGACGGCTAGCTACCCATTGCTCACCGTCCGCAAGCCCGCGCCTACGGTGGCCGGGAATCCGCGATCGATTCCCGACGCCCGGGGCGTCTCCTCCTGCGGCGGCTAGGGGCGTGAGGGCGCGAAATTTGCCTTTCCCTCACGCGCTCCGCCTCCTCCTTCGCGAGCATTACTGCTTCGCAGAAGGAGGTGACGGCTTCCCATGCCCTCTCGCTCCGTACCATGGCCTGGACCAGGGCCGGACGCGAGAGATCCCCGCCACCGATCGCCTCCACCAGGACACGGCGGTGCTCTGCCCAAGCCGGGCATACCTCCACCGTATGCTCCACCGTGTCCTCCGGGCGATCCACGCAGTGATGACACCCGGGCGTATCCTCCCGCCTTATCCGAAACAGGTACCTCCCGAAACAGCCGTGTCCGGTGAGGACCTGCGTCAGGCGGAAGGTGAGGACGCCGTGGCGCCTCTCCAGCCACTCCTCAAAGAGGGGACTTATCGCCGCAATAGTGGCGTGCCCAGCACTGGGTTGCGACAATCGCACTCTCCATGCTGCCATGAGATCCCGTCGGAGCTCTGTCCGCTGTGCCGCGATTTCTCGCGGCATCGGAGTCAAGCCCCGGCGTTTCGCCTCCTCGCGCCACTCCCAAATATGCGCGAGGACTTTTGCCTCCAGATCCCATGGCGGCAATCCGGCAAGGAGGCTCGCCGCCTCACCGGAGACCGTGCGGTATCCCCGGACCAGCCGGGTGGCCATGACCCTCTGGGACGCGTTCAACCGGCGGGCAGGCCGCCGCCTCAACGAATGCGCCCACACCGGTGCCCCGTACAGGGCCATGGACCGCACGATCCCCGCGTATAGCCTCCGGCAGGAGGCGTTTGGACCCCCTAGATTGGGCAGGAGCCGCTTCAAGGCAGCCCCGGCCCGGTCCAGTCTGGGAGCCAAACGTCGGAAATGCTCCACGAAGTTCCACCGACTGTCGAGGACGAGTCCCAAGTACTTCATCGTCGACTCGACGCCGATGTGAACCCCTCCTACCGTTATTTGGGAACCCGACGGTGGCGCATTCCGAGGACCATGAAAACACATGGCCTCGGACTTGTGCAAGGCCACCTCGAGTCCCAACTGCCGGATTCTGGCCACGATTGTCGCAACCCCGTGTGTCGCTAGTTCGACCGCCGCCTGGTGCGACCTCCCCTGCGCCAGGACCAACGTGTCGTCAGCGTAACAAACGACGCTGACGCCATTGGGGAGGTCTGCGCGCAGCACCCAGTCGTATCCGATGTCCCACAGATGCGGCCCCAGGACCGATCCCTGTGGGACACCGCACGACATCTCTCGCCGGTTCCAATCTCCCTGGTGACCGGGGTAGATGATGGCCCTGTCAGCCAGATAGGCCTCGACCACACGACAGAGGTAGGTCGGCATCCGGTGATAAAAAAAAAAAAAAAAAAAAAAAAAAAAAAAAAAAACGTGTCCCCTAAGGTGCTTTTTGATTGTAGGCAGAAACTATAAAAAATCGAAAAGTCAAAAAATAAGGGTGTTATTTTCGTGCTAGACGGGCGTGAGAGGTGTCCAAAAAACCGTCTCGGCGCGGGCCAGCGAACTACGAAATAAAACGGGGTAGATGCCGAACAAAAATTTTGAGTTTTGGTCAAAAAACCAGTTTTTGAAGCAAAAAATTTGGAATTTCGCCCCACCACCTGAAAACCGGCACACGGATCGCGGACCAGAGAACAGGGATGAAGGGTGAGTACTATTGAAACTATAATCTAACGTTACTTTTGCAAAAAATTTAGAATAAACACTAAATTTTGATGATTTTGTATGAAAATTTTAAAAAATATTAAGGGTTGTAGGGGAAAGTTTTTATTTAAGGGTGTAAGTGGGTGCAACGTCGTCAGTACGTAGGCGGACGCCTAGTTATGTCTAAATTTGCTGAAAACAGCTTCAAAATCGCACTCCAAACAACAAAGATATTAGCGATTATGTTAAAAACGTGTCCCCTAAGGTGCTTTTTGATTGTAGGCAGAAACTATAAAAAATCGAAAAGTCAAAAAATAAGGGTGTTATTTTCGTGCTAGACGGGCGTGAGAGGTGTCCAAAAAACCGTCTCGGCGCGGGCCAGCGAACTACGAAATAAAACGGGGTAGATGCCGAACAAAAATTTTGAGTTTTGGTCAAAAAACCAGTTTTTGAAGCAAAAAATTTGGAATTTCGCCCCACCACCTGAAAACCGGCACACGGATCGCGGACCAGAGAACAGGGATGAAGGGTGAGTACTATTGAAACTATAATCTAACGTTACTTTTGCAAAAAATTTAGAATAAACACTAAATTTTGATGATTTTGTATGAAAATTTTAAAAAATATTAAGGGTTGTAGGGGAAAGTTTTTATTTAAGGGTGTAAGTGGGTGCAACGTCGTCAGTACGTAGGCGGACGCCTAGTTATGTCTAAATTTGCTGAAAACAGCTTCAAAATCGCACTCCAAACAACAAAGATATTAGCGATTATGTTAAAAACGTGTCCCCTAAGGTGCTTTTTGATTGTAGGCAGAAACTATAAAAAATCGAAAAGTCAAAAAATAAGGGTGTTATTTTCGTGCTAGACGGGCGTGAGAGGTGTCCAAAAAACCGTCTCGGCGCGGGCCAGCGAACTACGAAATAAAACGGGGTAGATGCCGAACAAAAATTTTGAGTTTTGGTCAAAAAACCAGTTTTTGAAGCAAAAAATTTGGAATTTCGCCCCACCACCTGAAAACCGGCACACGGATCGCGGACCAGAGAACAGGGATGAAGGGTGAGTACTATTGAAACTATAATCTAACGTTACTTTTGCAAAAAATTTAGAATAAACACTAAATTTTGATGATTTTGTATGAAAATTTTAAAAAATATTAAGGGTTGTAGGGGAAAGTTTTTATTTAAGGGTGTAAGTGGGTGCAACGTCGTCAGTACGTAGGCGGACGCCTAGTTATGTCTAAATTTGCTGAAAACAGCTTCAAAATCGCACTCCAAACAACAAAGATATTAGCGATTATGTTAAAAACGTGTCCCCTAAGGTGCTTTTTGATTGTAGGCAGAAACTATAAAAAATCGAAAAGTCAAAAAATAAGGGTGTTATTTTCGTGCTAGACGGGCGTGAGAGGTGTCCAAAAAACCGTCTCGGCGCGGGCCAGCGAACTACGAAATAAAACGGGGTAGATGCCGAACAAAAATTTTGAGTTTTGGTCAAAAAACCAGTTTTTGAAGCAAAAAATTTGGAATTTCGCCCCACCACCTGAAAACCGGCACACGGATCGCGGACCAGAGAACAGGGATGAAGGGTGAGTACTATTGAAACTATAATCTAACGTTACTTTTGCAAAAAATTTAGAATAAACACTAAATTTTGATGATTTTGTATGAAAATTTTAAAAAATATTAAGGGTTGTAGGGGAAAGTTTTTATTTAAGGGTGTAAGTGGGTGCAACGTCGTCAGTACGTAGGCGGACGCCTAGTTATGTCTAAATTTGCTGAAAACAGCTTCAAAATCGCACTCCAAACAACAAAGATATTAGCGATTATGTTAAAAACGTGTCCCCTAAGGTGCTTTTTGATTGTAGGCAGAAACTATAAAAAATCGAAAAGTCAAAAAATAAGGGTGTTATTTTCGTGCTAGACGGGCGTGAGAGGTGTCCAAAAAACCGTCTCGGCGCGGGCCAGCGAACTACGAAATAAAACGGGGTAGATGCCGAACAAAAATTTTGAGTTTTGGTCAAAAAACCAGTTTTTGAAGCAAAAAATTTGGAATTTCGCCCCACCACCTGAAAACCGGCACACGGATCGCGGACCAGAGAACAGGGATGAAGGGTGAGTACTATTGAAACTATAATCTAACGTTACTTTTGCAAAAAATTTAGAATAAACACTAAATTTTGATGATTTTGTATGAAAATTTTAAAAAATATTAAGGGTTGTAGGGGAAAGTTTTTATTTAAGGGTGTAAGTGGGTGCAACGTCGTCAGTACGTAGGCGGACGCCTAGTTATGTCTAAATTTGCTGAAAACAGCTTCAAAATCGCACTCCAAACAACAAAGATATTAGCGATTATGTTAAAAACGTGTCCCCTAAGGTGCTTTTTGATTGTAGGCAGAAACTATAAAAAATCGAAAAGTCAAAAAATAAGGGTGTTATTTTCGTGCTAGACGGGCGTGAGAGGTGTCCAAAAAACCGTCTCGGCGCGGGCCAGCGAACTACGAAATAAAACGGGGTAGATGCCGAACAAAAATTTTGAGTTTTGGTCAAAAAACCAGTTTTTGAAGCAAAAAATTTGGAATTTCGCCCCACCACCTGAAAACCGGCACACGGATCGCGGACCAGAGAACAGGGATGAAGGGTGAGTACTATTGAAACTATAATCTAACGTTACTTTTGCAAAAAATTTAGAATAAACACTAAATTTTGATGATTTTGTATGAAAATTTTAAAAAATATTAAGGGTTGTAGGGGAAAGTTTTTATTTAAGGGTGTAAGTGGGTGCAACGTCGTCAGTACGTAGGCGGACGCCTAGTTATGTCTAAATTTGCTGAAAACAGCTTCAAAATCGCACTCCAAACAACAAAGATATTAGCGATTATGTTAAAAACGTGTCCCCTAAGGTGCTTTTTGATTGTAGGCAGAAACTATAAAAAATCGAAAAGTCAAAAAATAAGGGTGTTATTTTCGTGCTAGACGGGCGTGAGAGGTGTCCAAAAAACCGTCTCGGCGCGGGCCAGCGAACTACGAAATAAAACGGGGTAGATGCCGAACAAAAATTTTGAGTTTTGGTCAAAAAACCAGTTTTTGAAGCAAAAAATTTGGAATTTCGCCCCACCACCTGAAAACCGGCACACGGATCGCGGACCAGAGAACAGGGATGAAGGGTGAGTACTATTGAAACTATAATCTAACGTTACTTTTGCAAAAAATTTAGAATAAACACTAAATTTTGATGATTTTGTATGAAAATTTTAAAAAATATTAAGGGTTGTAGGGGAAAGTTTTTATTTAAGGGTGTAAGTGGGTGCAACGTCGTCAGTACGTAGGCGGACGCCTAGTTATGTCTAAATTTGCTGAAAACAGCTTCAAAATCGCACTCCAAACAACAAAGATATTAGCGATTATGTTAAAAACGTGTCCCCTAAGGTGCTTTTTGATTGTAGGCAGAAACTATAAAAAATCGAAAAGTCAAAAAATAAGGGTGTTATTTTCGTGCTAGACGGGCGTGAGAGGTGTCCAAAAAACCGTCTCGGCGCGGGCCAGCGAACTACGAAATAAAACGGGGTAGATGCCGAACAAAAATTTTGAGTTTTGGTCAAAAAACCAGTTTTTGAAGCAAAAAATTTGGAATTTCGCCCCACCACCTGAAAACCGGCACACGGATCGCGGACCAGAGAACAGGGATGAAGGGTGAGTACTATTGAAACTATAATCTAACGTTACTTTTGCAAAAAATTTAGAATAAACACTAAATTTTGATGATTTTGTATGAAAATTTTAAAAAATATTAAGGGTTGTAGGGGAAAGTTTTTATTTAAGGGTGTAAGTGGGTGCAACGTCGTCAGTACGTAGGCGGACGCCTAGTTATGTCTAAATTTGCTGAAAACAGCTTCAAAATCGCACTCCAAACAACAAAGATATTAGCGATTATGTTAAAAACGTGTCCCCTAAGGTGCTTTTTGATTGTAGGCAGAAACTATAAAAAATCGAAAAGTCAAAAAATAAGGGTGTTATTTTCGTGCTAGACGGGCGTGAGAGGTGTCCAAAAAACCGTCTCGGCGCGGGCCAGCGAACTACGAAATAAAACGGGGTAGATGCCGAACAAAAATTTTGAGTTTTGGTCAAAAAACCAGTTTTTGAAGCAAAAAATTTGGAATTTCGCCCCACCACCTGAAAACCGGCACACGGATCGCGGACCAGAGAACAGGGATGAAGGGTGAGTACTATTGAAACTATAATCTAACGTTACTTTTGCAAAAAATTTAGAATAAACACTAAATTTTGATGATTTTGTATGAAAATTTTAAAAAATATTAAGGGTTGTAGGGGAAAGTTTTTATTTAAGGGTGTAAGTGGGTGCAACGTCGTCAGTACGTAGGCGGACGCCTAGTTATGTCTAAATTTGCTGAAAACAGCTTCAAAATCGCACTCCAAACAACAAAGATATTAGCGATTATGTTAAAAACGTGTCCCCTAAGGTGCTTTTTGATTGTAGGCAGAAACTATAAAAAATCGAAAAGTCAAAAAATAAGGGTGTTATTTTCGTGCTAGACGGGCGTGAGAGGTGTCCAAAAAACCGTCTCGGCGCGGGCCAGCGAACTACGAAATAAAACGGGGTAGATGCCGAACAAAAATTTTGAGTTTTGGTCAAAAAACCAGTTTTTGAAGCAAAAAATTTGGAATTTCGCCCCACCACCTGAAAACCGGCACACGGATCGCGGACCAGAGAACAGGGATGAAGGGTGAGTACTATTGAAACTATAATCTAACGTTACTTTTGCAAAAAATTTAGAATAAACACTAAATTTTGATGATTTTGTATGAAAATTTTAAAAAATATTAAGGGTTGTAGGGGAAAGTTTTTATTTAAGGGTGTAAGTGGGTGCAACGTCGTCAGTACGTAGGCGGACGCCTAGTTATGTCTAAATTTGCTGAAAACAGCTTCAAAATCGCACTCCAAACAACAAAGATATTAGCGATTATGTTAAAAACGTGTCCCCTAAGGTGCTTTTTGATTGTAGGCAGAAACTATAAAAAATCGAAAAGTCAAAAAATAAGGGTGTTATTTTCGTGCTAGACGGGCGTGAGAGGTGTCCAAAAAACCGTCTCGGCGCGGGCCAGCGAACTACGAAATAAAACGGGGTAGATGCCGAACAAAAATTTTGAGTTTTGGTCAAAAAACCAGTTTTTGAAGCAAAAAATTTGGAATTTCGCCCCACCACCTGAAAACCGGCACACGGATCGCGGACCAGAGAACAGGGATGAAGGGTGAGTACTATTGAAACTATAATCTAACGTTACTTTTGCAAAAAATTTAGAATAAACACTAAATTTTGATGATTTTGTATGAAAATTTTAAAAAATATTAAGGGTTGTAGGGGAAAGTTTTTATTTAAGGGTGTAAGTGGGTGCAACGTCGTCAGTACGTAGGCGGACGCCTAGTTATGTCTAAATTTGCTGAAAACAGCTTCAAAATCGCACTCCAAACAACAAAGATATTAGCGATTATGTTAAAAACGTGTCCCCTAAGGTGCTTTTTGATTGTAGGCAGAAACTATAAAAAATCGAAAAGTCAAAAAATAAGGGTGTTATTTTCGTGCTAGACGGGCGTGAGAGGTGTCCAAAAAACCGTCTCGGCGCGGGCCAGCGAACTACGAAATAAAACGGGGTAGATGCCGAACAAAAATTTTGAGTTTTGGTCAAAAAACCAGTTTTTGAAGCAAAAAATTTGGAATTTCGCCCCACCACCTGAAAACCGGCACACGGATCGCGGACCAGAGAACAGGGATGAAGGGTGAGTACTATTGAAACTATAATCTAACGTTACTTTTGCAAAAAATTTAGAATAAACACTAAATTTTGATGATTTTGTATGAAAATTTTAAAAAATATTAAGGGTTGTAGGGGAAAGTTTTTATTTAAGGGTGTAAGTGGGTGCAACGTCGTCAGTACGTAGGCGGACGCCTAGTTATGTCTAAATTTGCTGAAAACAGCTTCAAAATCGCACTCCAAACAACAAAGATATTAGCGATTATGTTAAAAACGTGTCCCCTAAGGTGCTTTTTGATTGTAGGCAGAAACTATAAAAAATCGAAAAGTCAAAAAATAAGGGTGTTATTTTCGTGCTAGACGGGCGTGAGAGGTGTCCAAAAAACCGTCTCGGCGCGGGCCAGCGAACTACGAAATAAAACGGGGTAGATGCCGAACAAAAATTTTGAGTTTTGGTCAAAAAACCAGTTTTTGAAGCAAAAAATTTGGAATTTCGCCCCACCACCTGAAAACCGGCACACGGATCGCGGACCAGAGAACAGGGATGAAGGGTGAGTACTATTGAAACTATAATCTAACGTTACTTTTGCAAAAAATTTAGAATAAACACTAAATTTTGATGATTTTGTATGAAAATTTTAAAAAATATTAAGGGTTGTAGGGGAAAGTTTTTATTTAAGGGTGTAAGTGGGTGCAACGTCGTCAGTACGTAGGCGGACGCCTAGTTATGTCTAAATTTGCTGAAAACAGCTTCAAAATCGCACTCCAAACAACAAAGATATTAGCGATTATGTTAAAAACGTGTCCCCTAAGGTGCTTTTTGATTGTAGGCAGAAACTATAAAAAATCGAAAAGTCAAAAAATAAGGGTGTTATTTTCGTGCTAGACGGGCGTGAGAGGTGTCCAAAAAACCGTCTCGGCGCGGGCCAGCGAACTACGAAATAAAACGGGGTAGATGCCGAACAAAAATTTTGAGTTTTGGTCAAAAAACCAGTTTTTGAAGCAAAAAATTTGGAATTTCGCCCCACCACCTGAAAACCGGCACACGGATCGCGGACCAGAGAACAGGGATGAAGGGTGAGTACTATTGAAACTATAATCTAACGTTACTTTTGCAAAAAATTTAGAATAAACACTAAATTTTGATGATTTTGTATGAAAATTTTAAAAAATATTAAGGGTTGTAGGGGAAAGTTTTTATTTAAGGGTGTAAGTGGGTGCAACGTCGTCAGTACGTAGGCGGACGCCTAGTTATGTCTAAATTTGCTGAAAACAGCTTCAAAATCGCACTCCAAACAACAAAGATATTAGCGATTATGTTAAAAACGTGTCCCCTAAGGTGCTTTTTGATTGTAGGCAGAAACTATAAAAAATCGAAAAGTCAAAAAATAAGGGTGTTATTTTCGTGCTAGACGGGCGTGAGAGGTGTCCAAAAAACCGTCTCGGCGCGGGCCAGCGAACTACGAAATAAAACGGGGTAGATGCCGAACAAAAATTTTGAGTTTTGGTCAAAAAACCAGTTTTTGAAGCAAAAAATTTGGAATTTCGCCCCACCACCTGAAAACCGGCACACGGATCGCGGACCAGAGAACAGGGATGAAGGGTGAGTACTATTGAAACTATAATCTAACGTTACTTTTGCAAAAAATTTAGAATAAACACTAAATTTTGATGATTTTGTATGAAAATTTTAAAAAATATTAAGGGTTGTAGGGGAAAGTTTTTATTTAAGGGTGTAAGTGGGTGCAACGTCGTCAGTACGTAGGCGGACGCCTAGTTATGTCTAAATTTGCTGAAAACAGCTTCAAAATCGCACTCCAAACAACAAAGATATTAGCGATTATGTTAAAAACGTGTCCCCTAAGGTGCTTTTTGATTGTAGGCAGAAACTATAAAAAATCGAAAAGTCAAAAAATAAGGGTGTTATTTTCGTGCTAGACGGGCGTGAGAGGTGTCCAAAAAACCGTCTCGGCGCGGGCCAGCGAACTACGAAATAAAACGGGGTAGATGCCGAACAAAAATTTTGAGTTTTGGTCAAAAAACCAGTTTTTGAAGCAAAAAATTTGGAATTTCGCCCCACCACCTGAAAACCGGCACACGGATCGCGGACCAGAGAACAGGGATGAAGGGTGAGTACTATTGAAACTATAATCTAACGTTACTTTTGCAAAAAATTTAGAATAAACACTAAATTTTGATGATTTTGTATGAAAATTTTAAAAAATATTAAGGGTTGTAGGGGAAAGTTTTTATTTAAGGGTGTAAGTGGGTGCAACGTCGTCAGTACGTAGGCGGACGCCTAGTTATGTCTAAATTTGCTGAAAACAGCTTCAAAATCGCACTCCAAACAACAAAGATATTAGCGATTATGTTAAAAACGTGTCCCCTAAGGTGCTTTTTGATTGTAGGCAGAAACTATAAAAAATCGAAAAGTCAAAAAATAAGGGTGTTATTTTCGTGCTAGACGGGCGTGAGAGGTGTCCAAAAAACCGTCTCGGCGCGGGCCAGCGAACTACGAAATAAAACGGGGTAGATGCCGAACAAAAATTTTGAGTTTTGGTCAAAAAACCAGTTTTTGAAGCAAAAAATTTGGAATTTCGCCCCACCACCTGAAAACCGGCACACGGATCGCGGACCAGAGAACAGGGATGAAGGGTGAGTACTATTGAAACTATAATCTAACGTTACTTTTGCAAAAAATTTAGAATAAACACTAAATTTTGATGATTTTGTATGAAAATTTTAAAAAATATTAAGGGTTGTAGGGGAAAGTTTTTATTTAAGGGTGTAAGTGGGTGCAACGTCGTCAGTACGTAGGCGGACGCCTAGTTATGTCTAAATTTGCTGAAAACAGCTTCAAAATCGCACTCCAAACAACAAAGATATTAGCGATTATGTTAAAAACGTGTCCCCTAAGGTGCTTTTTGATTGTAGGCAGAAACTATAAAAAATCGAAAAGTCAAAAAATAAGGGTGTTATTTTCGTGCTAGACGGGCGTGAGAGGTGTCCAAAAAACCGTCTCGGCGCGGGCCAGCGAACTACGAAATAAAACGGGGTAGATGCCGAACAAAAATTTTGAGTTTTGGTCAAAAAACCAGTTTTTGAAGCAAAAAATTTGGAATTTCGCCCCACCACCTGAAAACCGGCACACGGATCGCGGACCAGAGAACAGGGATGAAGGGTGAGTACTATTGAAACTATAATCTAACGTTACTTTTGCAAAAAATTTAGAATAAACACTAAATTTTGATGATTTTGTATGAAAATTTTAAAAAATATTAAGGGTTGTAGGGGAAAGTTTTTATTTAAGGGTGTAAGTGGGTGCAACGTCGTCAGTACGTAGGCGGACGCCTAGTTATGTCTAAATTTGCTGAAAACAGCTTCAAAATCGCACTCCAAACAACAAAGATATTAGCGATTATGTTAAAAACGTGTCCCCTAAGGTGCTTTTTGATTGTAGGCAGAAACTATAAAAAATCGAAAAGTCAAAAAATAAGGGTGTTATTTTCGTGCTAGACGGGCGTGAGAGGTGTCCAAAAAACCGTCTCGGCGCGGGCCAGCGAACTACGAAATAAAACGGGGTAGATGCCGAACAAAAATTTTGAGTTTTGGTCAAAAAACCAGTTTTTGAAGCAAAAAATTTGGAATTTCGCCCCACCACCTGAAAACCGGCACACGGATCGCGGACCAGAGAACAGGGATGAAGGGTGAGTACTATTGAAACTATAATCTAACGTTACTTTTGCAAAAAATTTAGAATAAACACTAAATTTTGATGATTTTGTATGAAAATTTTAAAAAATATTAAGGGTTGTAGGGGAAAGTTTTTATTTAAGGGTGTAAGTGGGTGCAACGTCGTCAGTACGTAGGCGGACGCCTAGTTATGTCTAAATTTGCTGAAAACAGCTTCAAAATCGCACTCCAAACAACAAAGATATTAGCGATTATGTTAAAAACGTGTCCCCTAAGGTGCTTTTTGATTGTAGGCAGAAACTATAAAAAATCGAAAAGTCAAAAAATAAGGGTGTTATTTTCGTGCTAGACGGGCGTGAGAGGTGTCCAAAAAACCGTCTCGGCGCGGGCCAGCGAACTACGAAATAAAACGGGGTAGATGCCGAACAAAAATTTTGAGTTTTGGTCAAAAAACCAGTTTTTGAAGCAAAAAATTTGGAATTTCGCCCCACCACCTGAAAACCGGCACACGGATCGCGGACCAGAGAACAGGGATGAAGGGTGAGTACTATTGAAACTATAATCTAACGTTACTTTTGCAAAAAATTTAGAATAAACACTAAATTTTGATGATTTTGTATGAAAATTTTAAAAAATATTAAGGGTTGTAGGGGAAAGTTTTTATTTAAGGGTGTAAGTGGGTGCAACGTCGTCAGTACGTAGGCGGACGCCTAGTTATGTCTAAATTTGCTGAAAACAGCTTCAAAATCGCACTCCAAACAACAAAGATATTAGCGATTATGTTAAAAACGTGTCCCCTAAGGTGCTTTTTGATTGTAGGCAGAAACTATAAAAAATCGAAAAGTCAAAAAATAAGGGTGTTATTTTCGTGCTAGACGGGCGTGAGAGGTGTCCAAAAAACCGTCTCGGCGCGGGCCAGCGAACTACGAAATAAAACGGGGTAGATGCCGAACAAAAATTTTGAGTTTTGGTCAAAAAACCAGTTTTTGAAGCAAAAAATTTGGAATTTCGCCCCACCACCTGAAAACCGGCACACGGATCGCGGACCAGAGAACAGGGATGAAGGGTGAGTACTATTGAAACTATAATCTAACGTTACTTTTGCAAAAAATTTAGAATAAACACTAAATTTTGATGATTTTGTATGAAAATTTTAAAAAATATTAAGGGTTGTAGGGGAAAGTTTTTATTTAAGGGTGTAAGTGGGTGCAACGTCGTCAGTACGTAGGCGGACGCCTAGTTATGTCTAAATTTGCTGAAAACAGCTTCAAAATCGCACTCCAAACAACAAAGATATTAGCGATTATGTTAAAAACGTGTCCCCTAAGGTGCTTTTTGATTGTAGGCAGAAACTATAAAAAATCGAAAAGTCAAAAAATAAGGGTGTTATTTTCGTGCTAGACGGGCGTGAGAGGTGTCCAAAAAACCGTCTCGGCGCGGGCCAGCGAACTACGAAATAAAACGGGGTAGATGCCGAACAAAAATTTTGAGTTTTGGTCAAAAAACCAGTTTTTGAAGCAAAAAATTTGGAATTTCGCCCCACCACCTGAAAACCGGCACACGGATCGCGGACCAGAGAACAGGGATGAAGGGTGAGTACTATTGAAACTATAATCTAACGTTACTTTTGCAAAAAATTTAGAATAAACACTAAATTTTGATGATTTTGTATGAAAATTTTAAAAAATATTAAGGGTTGTAGGGGAAAGTTTTTATTTAAGGGTGTAAGTGGGTGCAACGTCGTCAGTACGTAGGCGGACGCCTAGTTATGTCTAAATTTGCTGAAAACAGCTTCAAAATCGCACTCCAAACAACAAAGATATTAGCGATTATGTTAAAAACGTGTCCCCTAAGGTGCTTTTTGATTGTAGGCAGAAACTATAAAAAATCGAAAAGTCAAAAAATAAGGGTGTTATTTTCGTGCTAGACGGGCGTGAGAGGTGTCCAAAAAACCGTCTCGGCGCGGGCCAGCGAACTACGAAATAAAACGGGGTAGATGCCGAACAAAAATTTTGAGTTTTGGTCAAAAAACCAGTTTTTGAAGCAAAAAATTTGGAATTTCGCCCCACCACCTGAAAACCGGCACACGGATCGCGGACCAGAGAACAGGGATGAAGGGTGAGTACTATTGAAACTATAATCTAACGTTACTTTTGCAAAAAATTTAGAATAAACACTAAATTTATCCGGTTCATATTCAACCTCAGGAAATATGATCATGTGTCGAGCTATAGGTCTGAGCTCAAATGGATGTCCATTCGCCAAAGAAGAAGTATGCGCGCTTTGACCACGCTTTTCTCCCTTCTCAACTCTCCCACTCCTCCTTCTTATCTTACGTCTCACTTCCAATATCTATGTTCTTCACACACTAAGAATCTGCGTTCTTCTAACAATCTTCTCCTACTTTGTCCTTCTCATACTTCTGACTTTGTTCATTCTTCCTTTCATATTCAGTCCATTCTTCTATGGAATGCGCTTCCTCTTGATATCAGGACGGCCACCAGCCGGTATGCATTTAAGCGGAAATTGCAGAGTTTTTTGTCAAATTAAAAAGAGTAATCTCAACACCTCTCTCCCTTGAATTTGTTTATAGGTATATATATATATATACTTATATATATATATATAATATAGGTATATATTTTATTAAATATGTATGTATGTGTATTATAACTATTTCTAATGATATATTTTAATAAAAAATGTTTTTCTTTGTTCCTCTCAAACAGAGCACCTGCCATCTAATCTCTTCACCACCCTTGGTTGACTGGTAGAGAATGCCTAAGGCATTAAGTCCGCCTTTGTACTTTTTTTTGAGTGTGAAAAGTTTAAATAAATAAATAAATAAATAAATTTTGATGATTTTGTATGAAAATTTTAAAAAATATTAAGGGTTGTAGGGGAAAGTTTTTATTTAAGGGTGTAAGTGGGTGCAACGTCGTCAGTACGTAGGCGGACGCCTAGTTATGTCTAAATTTGCTGAAAACAGCTTCAAAATCGCACTCCAAACAACAAAGATATTAGCGATTATGTTAAAAACGTGTCCCCTAAGGTGCTTTTTGATTGTAGGCAGAAACTATAAAAAATCGAAAAGTCAAAAAATAAGGGTGTTATTTTCGTGCTAGACGGGCGTGAGAGGTGTCCAAAAAACCGTCTCGGCGCGGGCCAGCGAACTACGAAATAAAACGGGGTAGATGCCGAACAAAAATTTTGAGTTTTGGTCAAAAAACCAGTTTTTGAAGCAAAAAATTTGGAATTTCGCCCCACCACCTGAAAACCGGCACACGGATCGCGGACCAGAGAACAGGGATGAAGGGTGAGTACTATTGAAACTATAATCTAACGTTACTTTTGCAAAAAATTTAGAATAAACACTAAATTTTGATGATTTTGTATGAAAATTTTAAAAAATATTAAG
This sequence comes from Xanthia togata, assembly GCA_963853775.1. Lineage (NCBI taxonomy): Eukaryota > Metazoa > Arthropoda > Insecta > Lepidoptera > Noctuidae > Xanthia > Xanthia togata. The sequence continues at coordinate 25,167,693 of OY970809.1, forward strand.
GGTTGTAGGGGAAAGTTTTTATTTAAGGGTGTAAGTGGGTGCAACGTCGTCAGTACGTAGGCGGACGCCTAGTTATGTCTAAATTTGCTGAAAACAGCTTCAAAATCGCACTCCAAACAACAAAGATATTAGCGATTATGTTAAAAACGTGTCCCCTAAGGTGCTTTTTGATTGTAGGCAGAAACTATAAAAAATCGAAAAGTCAAAAAATAAGGGTGTTATTTTCGTGCTAGACGGGCGTGAGAGGTGTCCAAAAAACCGTCTCGGCGCGGGCCAGCGAACTACGAAATAAAACGGGGTAGATGCCGAACAAAAATTTTGAGTTTTGGTCAAAAAACCAGTTTTTGAAGCAAAAAATTTGGAATTTCGCCCCACCACCTGAAAACCGGCACACGGATCGCGGACCAGAGAACAGGGATGAAGGGTGAGTACTATTGAAACTATAATCTAACGTTACTTTTGCAAAAAATTTAGAATAAACACTAAATTTTGATGATTTTGTATGAAAATTTTAAAAAATATTAAGGGTTGTAGGGGAAAGTTTTTATTTAAGGGTGTAAGTGGGTGCAACGTCGTCAGTACGTAGGCGGACGCCTAGTTATGTCTAAATTTGCTGAAAACAGCTTCAAAATCGCACTCCAAACAACAAAGATATTAGCGATTATGTTAAAAACGTGTCCCCTAAGGTGCTTTTTGATTGTAGGCAGAAACTATAAAAAATCGAAAAGTCAAAAAATAAGGGTGTTATTTTCGTGCTAGACGGGCGTGAGAGGTGTCCAAAAAACCGTCTCGGCGCGGGCCAGCGAACTACGAAATAAAACGGGGTAGATGCCGAACAAAAATTTTGAGTTTTGGTCAAAAAACCAGTTTTTGAAGCAAAAAATTTGGAATTTCGCCCCACCACCTGAAAACCGGCACACGGATCGCGGACCAGAGAACAGGGATGAAGGGTGAGTACTATTGAAACTATAATCTAACGTTACTTTTGCAAAAAATTTAGAATAAACACTAAATTTTGATGATTTTGTATGAAAATTTTAAAAAATATTAAGGGTTGTAGGGGAAAGTTTTTATTTAAGGGTGTAAGTGGGTGCAACGTCGTCAGTACGTAGGCGGACGCCTAGTTATGTCTAAATTTGCTGAAAACAGCTTCAAAATCGCACTCCAAACAACAAAGATATTAGCGATTATGTTAAAAACGTGTCCCCTAAGGTGCTTTTTGATTGTAGGCAGAAACTATAAAAAATCGAAAAGTCAAAAAATAAGGGTGTTATTTTCGTGCTAGACGGGCGTGAGAGGTGTCCAAAAAACCGTCTCGGCGCGGGCCAGCGAACTACGAAATAAAACGGGGTAGATGCCGAACAAAAATTTTGAGTTTTGGTCAAAAAACCAGTTTTTGAAGCAAAAAATTTGGAATTTCGCCCCACCACCTGAAAACCGGCACACGGATCGCGGACCAGAGAACAGGGATGAAGGGTGAGTACTATTGAAACTATAATCTAACGTTACTTTTGCAAAAAATTTAGAATAAACACTAAATTTTGATGATTTTGTATGAAAATTTTAAAAAATATTAAGGGTTGTAGGGGAAAGTTTTTATTTAAGGGTGTAAGTGGGTGCAACGTCGTCAGTACGTAGGCGGACGCCTAGTTATGTCTAAATTTGCTGAAAACAGCTTCAAAATCGCACTCCAAACAACAAAGATATTAGCGATTATGTTAAAAACGTGTCCCCTAAGGTGCTTTTTGATTGTAGGCAGAAACTATAAAAAATCGAAAAGTCAAAAAATAAGGGTGTTATTTTCGTGCTAGACGGGCGTGAGAGGTGTCCAAAAAACCGTCTCGGCGCGGGCCAGCGAACTACGAAATAAAACGGGGTAGATGCCGAACAAAAATTTTGAGTTTTGGTCAAAAAACCAGTTTTTGAAGCAAAAAATTTGGAATTTCGCCCCACCACCTGAAAACCGGCACACGGATCGCGGACCAGAGAACAGGGATGAAGGGTGAGTACTATTGAAACTATAATCTAACGTTACTTTTGCAAAAAATTTAGAATAAACACTAAATTTTGATGATTTTGTATGAAAATTTTAAAAAATATTAAGGGTTGTAGGGGAAAGTTTTTATTTAAGGGTGTAAGTGGGTGCAACGTCGTCAGTACGTAGGCGGACGCCTAGTTATGTCTAAATTTGCTGAAAACAGCTTCAAAATCGCACTCCAAACAACAAAGATATTAGCGATTATGTTAAAAACGTGTCCCCTAAGGTGCTTTTTGATTGTAGGCAGAAACTATAAAAAATCGAAAAGTCAAAAAATAAGGGTGTTATTTTCGTGCTAGACGGGCGTGAGAGGTGTCCAAAAAACCGTCTCGGCGCGGGCCAGCGAACTACGAAATAAAACGGGGTAGATGCCGAACAAAAATTTTGAGTTTTGGTCAAAAAACCAGTTTTTGAAGCAAAAAATTTGGAATTTCGCCCCACCACCTGAAAACCGGCACACGGATCGCGGACCAGAGAACAGGGATGAAGGGTGAGTACTATTGAAACTATAATCTAACGTTACTTTTGCAAAAAATTTAGAATAAACACTAAATTTTGATGATTTTGTATGAAAATTTTAAAAAATATTAAGGGTTGTAGGGGAAAGTTTTTATTTAAGGGTGTAAGTGGGTGCAACGTCGTCAGTACGTAGGCGGACGCCTAGTTATGTCTAAATTTGCTGAAAACAGCTTCAAAATCGCACTCCAAACAACAAAGATATTAGCGATTATGTTAAAAACGTGTCCCCTAAGGTGCTTTTTGATTGTAGGCAGAAACTATAAAAAATCGAAAAGTCAAAAAATAAGGGTGTTATTTTCGTGCTAGACGGGCGTGAGAGGTGTCCAAAAAACCGTCTCGGCGCGGGCCAGCGAACTACGAAATAAAACGGGGTAGATGCCGAACAAAAATTTTGAGTTTTGGTCAAAAAACCAGTTTTTGAAGCAAAAAATTTGGAATTTCGCCCCACCACCTGAAAACCGGCACACGGATCGCGGACCAGAGAACAGGGATGAAGGGTGAGTACTATTGAAACTATAATCTAACGTTACTTTTGCAAAAAATTTAGAATAAACACTAAATTTTGATGATTTTGTATGAAAATTTTAAAAAATATTAAGGGTTGTAGGGGAAAGTTTTTATTTAAGGGTGTAAGTGGGTGCAACGTCGTCAGTACGTAGGCGGACGCCTAGTTATGTCTAAATTTGCTGAAAACAGCTTCAAAATCGCACTCCAAACAACAAAGATATTAGCGATTATGTTAAAAACGTGTCCCCTAAGGTGCTTTTTGATTGTAGGCAGAAACTATAAAAAATCGAAAAGTCAAAAAATAAGGGTGTTATTTTCGTGCTAGACGGGCGTGAGAGGTGTCCAAAAAACCGTCTCGGCGCGGGCCAGCGAACTACGAAATAAAACGGGGTAGATGCCGAACAAAAATTTTGAGTTTTGGTCAAAAAACCAGTTTTTGAAGCAAAAAATTTGGAATTTCGCCCCACCACCTGAAAACCGGCACACGGATCGCGGACCAGAGAACAGGGATGAAGGGTGAGTACTATTGAAACTATAATCTAACGTTACTTTTGCAAAAAATTTAGAATAAACACTAAATTTTGATGATTTTGTATGAAAATTTTAAAAAATATTAAGGGTTGTAGGGGAAAGTTTTTATTTAAGGGTGTAAGTGGGTGCAACGTCGTCAGTACGTAGGCGGACGCCTAGTTATGTCTAAATTTGCTGAAAACAGCTTCAAAATCGCACTCCAAACAACAAAGATATTAGCGATTATGTTAAAAACGTGTCCCCTAAGGTGCTTTTTGATTGTAGGCAGAAACTATAAAAAATCGAAAAGTCAAAAAATAAGGGTGTTATTTTCGTGCTAGACGGGCGTGAGAGGTGTCCAAAAAACCGTCTCGGCGCGGGCCAGCGAACTACGAAATAAAACGGGGTAGATGCCGAACAAAAATTTTGAGTTTTGGTCAAAAAACCAGTTTTTGAAGCAAAAAATTTGGAATTTCGCCCCACCACCTGAAAACCGGCACACGGATCGCGGACCAGAGAACAGGGATGAAGGGTGAGTACTATTGAAACTATAATCTAACGTTACTTTTGCAAAAAATTTAGAATAAACACTAAATTTTGATGATTTTGTATGAAAATTTTAAAAAATATTAAGGGTTGTAGGGGAAAGTTTTTATTTAAGGGTGTAAGTGGGTGCAACGTCGTCAGTACGTAGGCGGACGCCTAGTTATGTCTAAATTTGCTGAAAACAGCTTCAAAATCGCACTCCAAACAACAAAGATATTAGCGATTATGTTAAAAACGTGTCCCCTAAGGTGCTTTTTGATTGTAGGCAGAAACTATAAAAAATCGAAAAGTCAAAAAATAAGGGTGTTATTTTCGTGCTAGACGGGCGTGAGAGGTGTCCAAAAAACCGTCTCGGCGCGGGCCAGCGAACTACGAAATAAAACGGGGTAGATGCCGAACAAAAATTTTGAGTTTTGGTCAAAAAACCAGTTTTTGAAGCAAAAAATTTGGAATTTCGCCCCACCACCTGAAAACCGGCACACGGATCGCGGACCAGAGAACAGGGATGAAGGGTGAGTACTATTGAAACTATAATCTAACGTTACTTTTGCAAAAAATTTAGAATAAACACTAAATTTTGATGATTTTGTATGAAAATTTTAAAAAATATTAAGGGTTGTAGGGGAAAGTTTTTATTTAAGGGTGTAAGTGGGTGCAACGTCGTCAGTACGTAGGCGGACGCCTAGTTATGTCTAAATTTGCTGAAAACAGCTTCAAAATCGCACTCCAAACAACAAAGATATTAGCGATTATGTTAAAAACGTGTCCCCTAAGGTGCTTTTTGATTGTAGGCAGAAACTATAAAAAATCGAAAAGTCAAAAAATAAGGGTGTTATTTTCGTGCTAGACGGGCGTGAGAGGTGTCCAAAAAACCGTCTCGGCGCGGGCCAGCGAACTACGAAATAAAACGGGGTAGATGCCGAACAAAAATTTTGAGTTTTGGTCAAAAAACCAGTTTTTGAAGCAAAAAATTTGGAATTTCGCCCCACCACCTGAAAACCGGCACACGGATCGCGGACCAGAGAACAGGGATGAAGGGTGAGTACTATTGAAACTATAATCTAACGTTACTTTTGCAAAAAATTTAGAATAAACACTAAATTTTGATGATTTTGTATGAAAATTTTAAAAAATATTAAGGGTTGTAGGGGAAAGTTTTTATTTAAGGGTGTAAGTGGGTGCAACGTCGTCAGTACGTAGGCGGACGCCTAGTTATGTCTAAATTTGCTGAAAACAGCTTCAAAATCGCACTCCAAACAACAAAGATATTAGCGATTATGTTAAAAACGTGTCCCCTAAGGTGCTTTTTGATTGTAGGCAGAAACTATAAAAAATCGAAAAGTCAAAAAATAAGGGTGTTATTTTCGTGCTAGACGGGCGTGAGAGGTGTCCAAAAAACCGTCTCGGCGCGGGCCAGCGAACTACGAAATAAAACGGGGTAGATGCCGAACAAAAATTTTGAGTTTTGGTCAAAAAACCAGTTTTTGAAGCAAAAAATTTGGAATTTCGCCCCACCACCTGAAAACCGGCACACGGATCGCGGACCAGAGAACAGGGATGAAGGGTGAGTACTATTGAAACTATAATCTAACGTTACTTTTGCAAAAAATTTAGAATAAACACTAAATTTTGATGATTTTGTATGAAAATTTTAAAAAATATTAAGGGTTGTAGGGGAAAGTTTTTATTTAAGGGTGTAAGTGGGTGCAACGTCGTCAGTACGTAGGCGGACGCCTAGTTATGTCTAAATTTGCTGAAAACAGCTTCAAAATCGCACTCCAAACAACAAAGATATTAGCGATTATGTTAAAAACGTGTCCCCTAAGGTGCTTTTTGATTGTAGGCAGAAACTATAAAAAATCGAAAAGTCAAAAAATAAGGGTGTTATTTTCGTGCTAGACGGGCGTGAGAGGTGTCCAAAAAACCGTCTCGGCGCGGGCCAGCGAACTACGAAATAAAACGGGGTAGATGCCGAACAAAAATTTTGAGTTTTGGTCAAAAAACCAGTTTTTGAAGCAAAAAATTTGGAATTTCGCCCCACCACCTGAAAACCGGCACACGGATCGCGGACCAGAGAACAGGGATGAAGGGTGAGTACTATTGAAACTATAATCTAACGTTACTTTTGCAAAAAATTTAGAATAAACACTAAATTTTGATGATTTTGTATGAAAATTTTAAAAAATATTAAGGGTTGTAGGGGAAAGTTTTTATTTAAGGGTGTAAGTGGGTGCAACGTCGTCAGTACGTAGGCGGACGCCTAGTTATGTCTAAATTTGCTGAAAACAGCTTCAAAATCGCACTCCAAACAACAAAGATATTAGCGATTATGTTAAAAACGTGTCCCCTAAGGTGCTTTTTGATTGTAGGCAGAAACTATAAAAAATCGAAAAGTCAAAAAATAAGGGTGTTATTTTCGTGCTAGACGGGCGTGAGAGGTGTCCAAAAAACCGTCTCGGCGCGGGCCAGCGAACTACGAAATAAAACGGGGTAGATGCCGAACAAAAATTTTGAGTTTTGGTCAAAAAACCAGTTTTTGAAGCAAAAAATTTGGAATTTCGCCCCACCACCTGAAAACCGGCACACGGATCGCGGACCAGAGAACAGGGATGAAGGGTGAGTACTATTGAAACTATAATCTAACGTTACTTTTGCAAAAAATTTAGAATAAACACTAAATTTTGATGATTTTGTATGAAAATTTTAAAAAATATTAAGGGTTGTAGGGGAAAGTTTTTATTTAAGGGTGTAAGTGGGTGCAACGTCGTCAGTACGTAGGCGGACGCCTAGTTATGTCTAAATTTGCTGAAAACAGCTTCAAAATCGCACTCCAAACAACAAAGATATTAGCGATTATGTTAAAAACGTGTCCCCTAAGGTGCTTTTTGATTGTAGGCAGAAACTATAAAAAATCGAAAAGTCAAAAAATAAGGGTGTTATTTTCGTGCTAGACGGGCGTGAGAGGTGTCCAAAAAACCGTCTCGGCGCGGGCCAGCGAACTACGAAATAAAACGGGGTAGATGCCGAACAAAAATTTTGAGTTTTGGTCAAAAAACCAGTTTTTGAAGCAAAAAATTTGGAATTTCGCCCCACCACCTGAAAACCGGCACACGGATCGCGGACCAGAGAACAGGGATGAAGGGTGAGTACTATTGAAACTATAATCTAACGTTACTTTTGCAAAAAATTTAGAATAAACACTAAATTTTGATGATTTTGTATGAAAATTTTAAAAAATATTAAGGGTTGTAGGGGAAAGTTTTTATTTAAGGGTGTAAGTGGGTGCAACGTCGTCAGTACGTAGGCGGACGCCTAGTTATGTCTAAATTTGCTGAAAACAGCTTCAAAATCGCACTCCAAACAACAAAGATATTAGCGATTATGTTAAAAACGTGTCCCCTAAGGTGCTTTTTGATTGTAGGCAGAAACTATAAAAAATCGAAAAGTCAAAAAATAAGGGTGTTATTTTCGTGCTAGACGGGCGTGAGAGGTGTCCAAAAAACCGTCTCGGCGCGGGCCAGCGAACTACGAAATAAAACGGGGTAGATGCCGAACAAAAATTTTGAGTTTTGGTCAAAAAACCAGTTTTTGAAGCAAAAAATTTGGAATTTCGCCCCACCACCTGAAAACCGGCACACGGATCGCGGACCAGAGAACAGGGATGAAGGGTGAGTACTATTGAAACTATAATCTAACGTTACTTTTGCAAAAAATTTAGAATAAACACTAAATTTTGATGATTTTGTATGAAAATTTTAAAAAATATTAAGGGTTGTAGGGGAAAGTTTTTATTTAAGGGTGTAAGTGGGTGCAACGTCGTCAGTACGTAGGCGGACGCCTAGTTATGTCTAAATTTGCTGAAAACAGCTTCAAAATCGCACTCCAAACAACAAAGATATTAGCGATTATGTTAAAAACGTGTCCCCTAAGGTGCTTTTTGATTGTAGGCAGAAACTATAAAAAATCGAAAAGTCAAAAAATAAGGGTGTTATTTTCGTGCTAGACGGGCGTGAGAGGTGTCCAAAAAACCGTCTCGGCGCGGGCCAGCGAACTACGAAATAAAACGGGGTAGATGCCGAACAAAAATTTTGAGTTTTGGTCAAAAAACCAGTTTTTGAAGCAAAAAATTTGGAATTTCGCCCCACCACCTGAAAACCGGCACACGGATCGCGGACCAGAGAACAGGGATGAAGGGTGAGTACTATTGAAACTATAATCTAACGTTACTTTTGCAAAAAATTTAGAATAAACACTAAATTTTGATGATTTTGTATGAAAATTTTAAAAAATATTAAGGGTTGTAGGGGAAAGTTTTTATTTAAGGGTGTAAGTGGGTGCAACGTCGTCAGTACGTAGGCGGACGCCTAGTTATGTCTAAATTTGCTGAAAACAGCTTCAAAATCGCACTCCAAACAACAAAGATATTAGCGATTATGTTAAAAACGTGTCCCCTAAGGTGCTTTTTGATTGTAGGCAGAAACTATAAAAAATCGAAAAGTCAAAAAATAAGGGTGTTATTTTCGTGCTAGACGGGCGTGAGAGGTGTCCAAAAAACCGTCTCGGCGCGGGCCAGCGAACTACGAAATAAAACGGGGTAGATGCCGAACAAAAATTTTGAGTTTTGGTCAAAAAACCAGTTTTTGAAGCAAAAAATTTGGAATTTCGCCCCACCACCTGAAAACCGGCACACGGATCGCGGACCAGAGAACAGGGATGAAGGGTGAGTACTATTGAAACTATAATCTAACGTTACTTTTGCAAAAAATTTAGAATAAACACTAAATTTTGATGATTTTGTATGAAAATTTTAAAAAATATTAAGGGTTGTAGGGGAAAGTTTTTATTTAAGGGTGTAAGTGGGTGCAACGTCGTCAGTACGTAGGCGGACGCCTAGTTATGTCTAAATTTGCTGAAAACAGCTTCAAAATCGCACTCCAAACAACAAAGATATTAGCGATTATGTTAAAAACGTGTCCCCTTTTTTTTTTTTTTTTTTTTGGGTGGGAAATCATCAAATGACGTCTCCCGCTCTGGGTGGAGCGGGAGGGCGTGTCAGACTCTTACTGACTAAAACCCACCCGTGTTCCTTCTGTTGCCTGTGCAATGCCAGGGGGCCACGGTATCCCTTTCGGACTAATCCCGCAACCCCGGCAGGCAATGGTCTCATCGGACCCCTTCACTTGCTGACATCTCTTTGAGGCGCGCGTGGAACACAACGCGCCGTCGACCCGGGCCTGGTCCTTACCGGACGGCGAGCTACCCATTGCTCACCATCCGCAAGCCCGCGCCTACGGTGGCCGGGAATCGGCAATCGATTCCCGACGCCCAGGGCGTCTCCTCCTGCGGCGGCTAGGGGCGTGAGGGCGCGAAATTTGCCTCTCCCTCACGCGTTCCGCCTCCTCCTTTGCGAGCATTACTGCTTCGCAGAAGGAGGTGACGGCCTCCCATGCCCTCTCGCTCCGTACCATGGCCTGGACCAGGGCCGGACGCGAGAGATCCCCGCCACCGATCGCCTCCACGAGGACACGGCGGTGCTCTGCCCAAGCCGGGCATACCTCCACCGTATGCTCCACCGTGTCCTCCGGGCGATCCACGCAGTGATGACACCCGGGCGTTTCCTCCCGCCTTATCCGAAACAGGTACCTCCCGAAACAGCCATGTCCGGTGAGGACCTGCGTCAGGCGGAAGGTGAGGACGCCGTGGCGCCTCTCCAGCCACTCCTCAAAGAGGGGACTTATCGCCACAATAGTGGCGTGCCCAGCACTGGGTTGCGACAATCGCACTCTCCATGCCGCCATGAGATCCCGTCGGAGCTCTGTCCGCTGTGCCGCGATTTCTCGCGGCATCGGAGTCAAGCCCCGGCGTTTCGCCTCCTCGCGCCACTCCCAAATATGCGCGAGGACTTTTGCCTCCAGATCCCATGGCGGCAATCCAGCAAGGAGGCTTGCCGCCTCACCGGAGACCGTGCGGTATCCCCGGACCAGCCGGGTGGCCATGACCCTCTGGGACGCGTTCAACCTGCGGGCAGGCCGCCGCCTCAACGAACGCGCCCACACCGGTGCCCCGTACAGGGCCATGGACCGCACGATCCCCGCGTATAGCCTCCGGCAGGAGGCATTTGGACCCCCTAGATTGGGCAGGAGCCGCTTCAATGCAGCCCCGGCCCGCTCCAGTCTGGGAGCCAAACGTCGGAAATGCTCCACGAAGTTCCACCGACTGTCGAGGACGAGTCCCAGGTACTTCATCGTCGACTCGACGCCGATGTGAACCCCTCCTACCGTTATTTGGGAACCCGACGGTGGCGCGTTCCGAGGACCATGAAAACACATGGCCTCGGACTTGTGCAAGGCCACCTCGAGTCCCAACTGCCGGATTCTGGCCACGATTGTCGCAACCCCGTGTGTCGCTAGTTCGGCCGCCGCCTGGTGCGACCTCCCCTGCGCCAGGACCAACGTGTCGTCAGCGTAACAAACGACGCTGACGCCATTGGGGAGGTCTGCGCGCAGCACCCAGTCGTATCCGATGTCCCACAGATGCGGCCCCAGGACCGATCCCTGTGGGACACCGCACGACATCTCTCGCCGGTTCCACTCTCCCTGGTGACCGGGGTAGATGATGGCCCTGTCCGTCAAATAGGCCTCGACCACACGACAGAGGTAGGTCGGCATCCGATGATACCGGAGTGCCTCCCTTATGCAACTCCAGGGCAGGGTATTGAAGGCGTTGGCGATGTCTAGAGACACCGCCAAGACGACCCCACCCCGAGCCACCGCATCCCCCGTCGTGAGGGCTCGCACGCGCATGATGGCACCCACCGTGGAGCGCCCCCTGCGGAAACCAAACTGGCTCTCCGCCAAATCCGGCCCCACCCGCACCAGCCGCCCGACAAGGCGGTCTGCAATTACTCTTTCAAAGAGCTTGCCCACCTCGTCGAGCAGCACAATGGGCCGGTAAGCGGACGGAGAGTCCGCAGGGCGCCCCGGCTTCTTGATGAGGACCAGTTTCCCCGTCTTCCAACGAAGTGGGAACTGGCCCCTCTCCATGCATGCGCTTAGGAGCCCCCTTAGTCGAGGCCCGAGAGCCTCTGAGGCCAGGACCCAGGCTTTCCCAGGTAAGCCGTCGGGTCCTGGGGCGGTATTTCTGGCATTCAGCCTACGTACCGCCACCCTCATCTCTACCTCGGTCACCTCCGGAGCATCGTCGTCGTCGTCGGCGGTGTGGTCCGCATTGGGCACCGCAGTAGGCGGAGCCATGGGCGGGGAGGCATGTTCCCCTCGTGAAGGGAACAGAGCGCTCACCACATCCCCCACAAGCTGCGGCCGGAGACTCTGCGTAAGCGGGGGAGCCCATGGGCGGAGTTTCTCCCGCACCATTTTGTATGGGCGTCCCCACGGGTCTCTGTTCAGAGTCTCCAGCGACTCCTCGCGGGCCACTGCCCTGGCCCGCAGGATTTCCGCTTGGAGGGCGGTCTTCGCCGCTCTGTACCCCTCGTACAGCTCCGCCTGAATGGCTTCCGTATCCGGAGGTCGAATACGGAGCCGGCGGTGCCTGGTGTACCGACGGCGCGCAGCAACGCATGCATTTCGCAGTGTCGTCAGCTGTCGCGACCACCAGTACACCTGGCGCGAAGCACGTCCGGGCTGGACCCGGGGCATTGCCACGTCACATATCTCGGACATGGCCTCCCGGAACCACTCCGCCTCGTCATTGATGTCGGCAGGCCTGTCCGGTGATGACACCCAGGCCTGCACGATTGAGGCTTCCAGGAGGAGCTCCCGGTCCAGCTGCTTCAGCGCCCACCGCGGACCACTCGGGGCCTGTCGGACCGGCGCGCTCGAGGTCTGGGCGGAGACGTCAAACCGGATGTACCGGTGATCGGAATACGTCTCCACCCCCTCCATGACGCGCCAGTCAATGACTCGTGGCGACAGAGCGGGGCTGGCGAACGAGATGTCCACCACTGATTCACCCCGCATCCGCACACACGTGGGGACAGAACCCCGGTTAAGGACGACCAGGCCTGTCTCCAGCGCCCAGTCCTCCACCATCCTGCCCCGTGTGTCCGTATACCGGGAACCCCAAGCCACATTCTTGGCATTGAAGTCCCCGAGGACGAGCACGGGGAGGGAACGGAACCCGACGACGACGACTCTCAACTCCGCAAGGGAGTTGTGGAACTCGGCGAGAGTTCGGTTCGGGGAGAAGTATGCCCCTACCACGACAATCTCCCCGAACCGTGCTGCAACGCAACCCCGTCCTCTCTTAACAGCCTCGAGGGACGGGGTACCGGCGGCGGCCGACGAAATTAGGGCCACTGAGCCGCTCAGGTCCTCCACCCAGTCATCCCTGGGCGGGACAAAGTACGGCTCAGCGACCACGGCGATGTTAATCGACCACTGCGCCATGCTCTGGAGCAACAAATGCTGAGCTGCGGCGCAGTGGTTGATGTTCGCCTGGAGGAGGCGAAATGGGGCCATTATTGGCACTCCATGTCAGCCCCCTCCTTAGCCCCCTGTGAGGGCCCTGCCGCGACAGCTGCGGCGACGGCGACGGTTGTGGAGGCGGCAACGGCGGCGGTGGCGGCGGTTGCGGCTGTGACGGCGGTGGCAGATGGCTTGCCTCTAGCCTTGGTGGGTGGAGCGCAGGCCTTGCTCCCAATCCGGTGGCCGGCTGGCTTACCTGCCGCTGCACAGACGACGCAATGCGGCGTGGCTTTGCACGAGCCGGCCTTGTGACCGGGCTGACCACAGCGGTAGCAGTGACTGCTGCGGTCCACCTCCGAGGTGCATTTAGCTCCCACGTGGTTGCCCACATGACAGCGGAAGCACCTCAGAGGTCTGGGTTCCAGCAGTTTGACCTGCGCGGAAACCCAGCCCACCAATAATCTTTGGCCCTCCCCGGCTATCTTCTTGGCCGCCGACACGGGGCAGCTCACCGTTATGGCTCGCAATCCCGTGAAGTCAGGTCGGAGGGCGCCTGCCCTAACCTGCTCGGCAGAGCACCCCCCAGCCCTAACAACAGCGGCCACCACCTGTCCCTCCGTCACTGAGTCGTCCAGGCCCAGAATACGCATGTCTGCGCATTTGGTGGGCCTGGACACTCGGGCCTCGTCCGCATTTAGGGACGCCCTAAGCCTTTCGGCCAGAGCGTCAGCGGCCGGGCCGCTTGCCGCACCGGGGACCTCCAGCATCCGGGCCCCAGTGGCGGTGACCCTCACCCGGATGCCATCAGCGGCACCAATCTCCTTTAGGTCCACCGCCGCCCCCACCTTGGCGAGCACGTCACGGTAGGACACGCCCTTCTTCTCCGCCTCTGGCTGTAGTGTAATCACTACAGCTGCGGACTTCGGGGCGCGGAGCCTAGCCGCGACGCTTCGCTCCTTGCGCCGCTGCCTCCTCTCTTTTTTTTTGGCCGCCCTTTTTGCCTTACCCGCCTTTTCCTTTTCCCCGGCGACTTGCCATTCGGCGCCAGCCGGAGTAGAGTTAGGAGGAGGCGGGGGCGGCTGTTTCGCCGCCTGGGCCGGGGCCTTCGCCGCCTGGGCCGGGGCCTTTGCCGCCTGGGCCGGTGCTTTCGCCGCCTGGGCAGGTGCCTTCGCTGGGGCAGCTACGGTGCCAGCATATGTGGCCTGCTTCCGCTGGCCAGAGGCCGCCGCTAGAGGAGGGCGCAGGACGATGGCTTCTAGCGCGGAAAAACGAGACTGCATAGAAGCCATCTCCTGCCTCACTAGGGTCAGAACCCGGTCCTCCGCAGGCACGGGCCGTCCCTGCCCTTGCTGCTCCCTCCCCTGCGGCACCTCACGGGAGCCGGCACCTCGGAGCCTGGCCAGGTCCGCTCGGAGCTCCTCATTCTCCTTTCGGAGAAGCTCCATGGCGGCTGTCAAGCGGGCGACCTCCGCCCGCATCTCGGACATGCCGTCCGACGGGGGCCTGAAGTGATAGGCCTCCGCTGCCGCCAAAATAGAGGCCATGGCCGCGGGCATGGCCTTGTCTTTAGAGGACTGAGTCCTCTTCAAGACCAATACCTTCATTGCGGCTGCCACGGCCTCCGCAAACCTGGCCGCTCGCTCCGAATTGGAGCCGCCAGCGGCATGCGGCTCACCACCTGCCGACTCTGTAGGGGCCGCCCCAGTGCTGACCCCTACAGGGTATTCTTCCTCCGTAGAGGGCCTCTCCACCTCATCTGGGCTGGCCGGACTCGGCTCGCCTGCCTCCTTAGTGGTGAGTCCTCTACCCACACCTTTTCCCCGGGCCGCACCCCGCCGACTGGAGTGGATCTTCCTCCTGCCTTGGCCTGAGACCCCCTCGTCGGCGGACGACCCCTGGCCATCCTCCGGTTTGGAGCGCTTCCGGAGGAACTTTTGGTTCCTCACGGTCGCGCCCACCACCACTTCGCGCTCCGAGCTCTGACCAGAGCTCATTACGCCAGACGCAGCGTCGGATTCCGACTCCGCATCACTCCTCTCTTTTGGTTGGTTTTTATGTTTTATATTTTTCATATTAGTTCCCACGAGTATATATCATTCTATCGTCTCAAAAATAGTGGTTCGCACTAGCGATTAATTATCAAATAGCTACCCATTAATCAAGCTTACAACCTCCCTCACGGTGCGCCGCCGCTTGGAGGTTTGGGGTAATTTTTTATAGAGGATTTCTTCCTCGCGGTCCGGGCGGTTAAGCCAAGACCCTCGACCCCCGTCAAGTGCCAGAGACATGACCTTGACACTCTTCGGGGCTACGAGACCAACGGTGGCAGAAGGCTTCCTCCTGCCTGCCCGACGGCAGTGTTAGTGCACGCCGGGCCCGTACTCGAACGCTGCTCAACGTGTGCTCTCTCCGAGCACACGTTAGAGCGTTCCTCCAACAGGATATTGGCATACGGACAACGGACCCCTTAGGCACATAGTACCTAATGGGGAGACATTGCCCGCATCCCAGGGTGCACCGTCCTGAAGACTGGCCTTCCCCCCGGACGCATCCGAAGGGAATTCCAGCCCACAGGCACACGGGGAGGTTTCCTGTCCAAGCACCCCAAAAACGTGTCCCCTAAGGTGCTTTTTGATTGTAGGCAGAAACTATAAAAAATCGAAAAGTCAAAAAATAAGGGTGTTATTTTCGTGCTAGACGGGCGTGAGAGGTGTCCAAAAAACCGTCTCGGCGCGGGCCAGCGAACTACGAAATAAAACGGGGTAGATGCCGAACAAAAATTTTGAGTTTTGGTCAAAAAACCAGTTTTTGAAGCAAAAAATTTGGAATTTCGCCCCACCACCTGAAAACCGGCACACGGATCGCGGACCAGAGAACAGGGATGAAGGGTGAGTACTATTGAAACTATAATCTAACGTTACTTTTGCAAAAAATTTAGAATAAACACTAAATTTTGATGATTTTGTATGAAAATTTTAAAAAATATTAAGGGTTGTAGGGGAAAGTTTTTATTTAAGGGTGTAAGTGGGTGCAACGTCGTCAGTACGTAGGCGGACGCCTAGTTATGTCTAAATTTGCTGAAAACAGCTTCAAAATCGCACTCCAAACAACAAAGATATTAGCGATTATGTTAAAAACGTGTCCCCTTTTTTTTTTTTTTTTTTTTTTTTTTTGGGTGGGAAATCATCAAATGACGTCTCCCGCTCTGGGCGGAGCGGGAGGGCGTGTCAGACTCTTACTGACTAAAACCCACCCGTGTTCCTTCTCTTGCCTGTGCAATGCCAGGGGGCCACGGTATCCCTTTCGGACTTTCCCGCAACCCCGGCAGGCAATGGTCTCATCGGACCCCTTCACTCGCTGACACTCTTTGAGGCGCGCGTGGAACACAACGCGCCGTCGACCCGGGCTTGGTCCTTACCGGACGGCGAGCTACCCATTGCTCACCGTCCGCAAGCCCGCGCCTACGGTGGCCGGGAATCCGCGATCGATTCCCGACGCCCGGGGCGTCTCCTCCTGCGGCGGCTAGGGGCGTGAGGGCGCGAAATTTGCCTTTCCCTCACGCGCTCCGCCTCCTCCTTCGCGAGCATTACTGCTTCGCAGAAGGAGGTGACGGCCTCCCATGCCCTCTCGCTCCGTACCATGGCCTGGACCAGGGCCGGACGCGAGAGATCCCCGCCACCGATCGCCTCCACGAGGACACGGCGGTGCTCTGCCCAAGCCGGGCATACCTCCACCGTATGCTCCACCGTGTCCTCCGGGCGATCCACGCAGTGATGACACCCGGGCGTTTCCTCCCGCCTTATCCGAAACAGGTACCTCCCGAAACAGCCGTGTCCGGTGAGGACCTGCGTCAGGCGGAAGGTGAGGACGCCATGGCGCCTCTCCAGCCACTCCTCAAAGAGGGGACTTATCGCCGCAATAGTGGCGTGCCCAGCACTGGGTTGCGACAATCGCACTCTCCATGCCGCCATGAGATCCCGTCGGAGCTCTGTCCGCTGTGCCGCGATTTCTCGCGGCATCGGAGTCAAGCCCCGGCGTTTCGCCTCCTCGCGCCACTCCCAAATATGCGCGAGGACTTTCGCCTCCAGATCCCATGGCGGCAATCCGGCAAGGAGGCTTGCCGCCTCACCGGAGACCGTGCGGTATCCCCGGACCAGCCGGGTGGCCATGACCCTCTGGGACGCGTTCAACCTGCGGGCAGGCCGCCGCCTCAACGAACGCGCCCACACCGGTGCCCCGTACAGGGCCATGGACCGCACGATCCCCGCGTATAGCCTCCGGCAGGAGGCGTTTGGACCCCCTAGATTGGGCAGGAGCCGCTTCAAGGCAGCCCCGGCCCGCTCCAGTCTGGGAGCCAAACGTCGGAAATGCTCCACGAAGTTCCACCGACTGTCGAGGACGAGTCCCAGGTACTTCATCGTCGACTCGACGCCGATGTGAACCCCTCCTACCGTTATTTGGGAACCCGACGGTGGCGCGTTCCGAGGACCATGAAAACACATGGCCTCGGACTTGTGCAAGGCCACCTCGAGTCCCAACTGCCGGATTCTGGCCACGATTGTCGCAACCCCGTGTGTCGCTAGTTCAGCCGCCGCCTGGTGCGACCTCCCCTGCGCCAGGACCAACGTGTCGTCAGCGTAACAAACGACGCTGACGCCATTGGGGAGGTCTGCGCGCAGCACCCAGTCGTATCCGATGTCCCACAGATGCGGCCCCAGGACCGATCCCTGTGGGACACCGCACGACATCTCTCGCCGGTTCCACTCTCCCTGGTGACCGGGGTAGATGATGGCCCTGTCCGTCAAATAGGCCTCGACCACACGACAGAGGTAGGTCGGCATCCGGTGATACCGGAGTGCCTCCCTGATGCAACTCCAGGGCAGGGTATTGAAGGCGTTGGCGATGTCTAGAGACACCGCCAAGACGACCCCACCCCGAGCCACCGCATCCCCCGTCGTGAGGGCTCGCACGCGCATGATGGCGCCCACCGTGGAGCGCCCCCTGCGGAAACCAAACTGGCTCTCCGCCAAATCCGGCCCCACCCGCACCAGCCGCCCGACAAGGCGGTCTGCAATTACTCTTTCAAAGAGCTTGCCCACCTCGTCGAGTAGCACGATGGGCCGGTAAGCGGACGGAGAGTCCGCAGGGCGCCCCGGCTTCTTGATTAGGACCAGTTTCCCCGTCTTCCAACGAAGTGGAAACTGGCCCCTCTCCATAAAAAAAAAAAAAAAAAACGTGTCCCCTAAGGTGCTTTTTGATTGTAGGCAGAAACTATAAAAAATCGAAAAGTCAAAAAATAAGGGTGTTATTTTCGTGCTAGACGGGCGTGAGAGGTGTCCAAAAAACCGTCTCGGCGCGGGCCAGCGAACTACGAAATAAAACGGGGTAGATGCCGAACAAAAATTTTGAGTTTTGGTCAAAAAACCAGTTTTTGAAGCAAAAAATTTGGAATTTCGCCCCACCACCTGAAAACCGGCACACGGATCGCGGACCAGAGAACAGGGATGAAGGGTGAGTACTATTGAAACTATAATCTAACGTTACTTTTGCAAAAAATTTAGAATAAACACTAAATTTTGATGATTTTGTATGAAAATTTTAAAAAATATTAAGGGTTGTAGGGGAAAGTTTTTATTTAAGGGTGTAAGTGGGTGCAACGTCGTCAGTACGTAGGCGGACGCCTAGTTATGTCTAAATTTGCTGAAAACAGCTTCAAAATCGCACTCCAAACAACAAAGATATTAGCGATTATGTTAAAAACGTGTCCCCTAAGGTGCTTTTTGATTGTAGGCAGAAACTATAAAAAATCGAAAAGTCAAAAAATAAGGGTGTTATTTTCGTGCTAGACGGGCGTGAGAGGTGTCCAAAAAACCGTCTCGGCGCGGGCCAGCGAACTACGAAATAAAACGGGGTAGATGCCGAACAAAAATTTTGAGTTTTGGTCAAAAAACCAGTTTTTGAAGCAAAAAATTTGGAATTTCGCCCCACCACCTGAAAACCGGCACACGGATCGCGGACCAGAGAACAGGGATGAAGGGTGAGTACTATTGAAACTATAATCTAACGTTACTTTTGCAAAAAATTTAGAATAAACACTAAATTTTGATGATTTTGTATGAAAATTTTAAAAAATATTAAGGGTTGTAGGGGAAAGTTTTTATTTAAGGGTGTAAGTGGGTGCAACGTCGTCAGTACGTAGGCGGACGCCTAGTTATGTCTAAATTTGCTGAAAACAGCTTCAAAATCGCACTCCAAACAACAAAGATATTAGCGATTATGTTAAAAACGTGTCCCCTAAGGTGCTTTTTGATTGTAGGCAGAAACTATAAAAAATCGAAAAGTCAAAAAATAAGGGTGTTATTTTCGTGCTAGACGGGCGTGAGAGGTGTCCAAAAAACCGTCTCGGCGCGGGCCAGCGAACTACGAAATAAAACGGGGTAGATGCCGAACAAAAATTTTGAGTTTTGGTCAAAAAACCAGTTTTTGAAGCAAAAAATTTGGAATTTCGCCCCACCACCTGAAAACCGGCACACGGATCGCGGACCAGAGAACAGGGATGAAGGGTGAGTACTATTGAAACTATAATCTAACGTTACTTTTGCAAAAAATTTAGAATAAACACTAAATTTTGATGATTTTGTATGAAAATTTTAAAAAATATTAAGGGTTGTAGGGGAAAGTTTTTATTTAAGGGTGTAAGTGGGTGCAACGTCGTCAGTACGTAGGCGGACGCCTAGTTATGTCTAAATTTGCTGAAAACAGCTTCAAAATCGCACTCCAAACAACAAAGATATTAGCGATTATGTTAAAAACGTGTCCCCTAAGGTGCTTTTTGATTGTAGGCAGAAACTATAAAAAATCGAAAAGTCAAAAAATAAGGGTGTTATTTTCGTGCTAGACGGGCGTGAGAGGTGTCCAAAAAACCGTCTCGGCGCGGGCCAGCGAACTACGAAATAAAACGGGGTAGATGCCGAACAAAAATTTTGAGTTTTGGTCAAAAAACCAGTTTTTGAAGCAAAAAATTTGGAATTTCGCCCCACCACCTGAAAACCGGCACACGGATCGCGGACCAGAGAACAGGGATGAAGGGTGAGTACTATTGAAACTATAATCTAACGTTACTTTTGCAAAAAATTTAGAATAAACACTAAATTTTGATGATTTTGTATGAAAATTTTAAAAAATATTAAGGGTTGTAGGGGAAAGTTTTTATTTAAGGGTGTAAGTGGGTGCAACGTCGTCAGTACGTAGGCGGACGCCTAGTTATGTCTAAATTTGCTGAAAACAGCTTCAAAATCGCACTCCAAACAACAAAGATATTAGCGATTATGTTAAAAACGTGTCCCCTAAGGTGCTTTTTGATTGTAGGCAGAAACTATAAAAAATCGAAAAGTCAAAAAATAAGGGTGTTATTTTCGTGCTAGACGGGCGTGAGAGGTGTCCAAAAAACCGTCTCGGCGCGGGCCAGCGAACTACGAAATAAAACGGGGTAGATGCCGAACAAAAATTTTGAGTTTTGGTCAAAAAACCAGTTTTTGAAGCAAAAAATTTGGAATTTCGCCCCACCACCTGAAAACCGGCACACGGATCGCGGACCAGAGAACAGGGATGAAGGGTGAGTACTATTGAAACTATAATCTAACGTTACTTTTGCAAAAAATTTAGAATAAACACTAAATTTTGATGATTTTGTATGAAAATTTTAAAAAATATTAAGGGTTGTAGGGGAAAGTTTTTATTTAAGGGTGTAAGTGGGTGCAACGTCGTCAGTACGTAGGCGGACGCCTAGTTATGTCTAAATTTGCTGAAAACAGCTTCAAAATCGCACTCCAAACAACAAAGATATTAGCGATTATGTTAAAAACGTGTCCCCTAAGGTGCTTTTTGATTGTAGGCAGAAACTATAAAAAATCGAAAAGTCAAAAAATAAGGGTGTTATTTTCGTGCTAGACGGGCGTGAGAGGTGTCCAAAAAACCGTCTCGGCGCGGGCCAGCGAACTACGAAATAAAACGGGGTAGATGCCGAACAAAAATTTTGAGTTTTGGTCAAAAAACCAGTTTTTGAAGCAAAAAATTTGGAATTTCGCCCCACCACCTGAAAACCGGCACACGGATCGCGGACCAGAGAACAGGGATGAAGGGTGAGTACTATTGAAACTATAATCTAACGTTACTTTTGCAAAAAATTTAGAATAAACACTAAATTTTGATGATTTTGTATGAAAATTTTAAAAAATATTAAGGGTTGTAGGGGAAAGTTTTTATTTAAGGGTGTAAGTGGGTGCAACGTCGTCAGTACGTAGGCGGACGCCTAGTTATGTCTAAATTTGCTGAAAACAGCTTCAAAATCGCACTCCAAACAACAAAGATATTAGCGATTATGTTAAAAACGTGTCCCCTAAGGTGCTTTTTGATTGTAGGCAGAAACTATAAAAAATCGAAAAGTCAAAAAATAAGGGTGTTATTTTCGTGCTAGACGGGCGTGAGAGGTGTCCAAAAAACCGTCTCGGCGCGGGCCAGCGAACTACGAAATAAAACGGGGTAGATGCCGAACAAAAATTTTGAGTTTTGGTCAAAAAACCAGTTTTTGAAGCAAAAAATTTGGAATTTCGCCCCACCACCTGAAAACCGGCACACGGATCGCGGACCAGAGAACAGGGATGAAGGGTGAGTACTATTGAAACTATAATCTAACGTTACTTTTGCAAAAAATTTAGAATAAACACTAAATTTTGATGATTTTGTATGAAAATTTTAAAAAATATTAAGGGTTGTAGGGGAAAGTTTTTATTTAAGGGTGTAAGTGGGTGCAACGTCGTCAGTACGTAGGCGGACGCCTAGTTATGTCTAAATTTGCTGAAAACAGCTTCAAAATCGCACTCCAAACAACAAAGATATTAGCGATTATGTTAAAAACGTGTCCCCTAAGGTGCTTTTTGATTGTAGGCAGAAACTATAAAAAATCGAAAAGTCAAAAAATAAGGGTGTTATTTTCGTGCTAGACGGGCGTGAGAGGTGTCCAAAAAACCGTCTCGGCGCGGGCCAGCGAACTACGAAATAAAACGGGGTAGATGCCGAACAAAAATTTTGAGTTTTGGTCAAAAAACCAGTTTTTGAAGCAAAAAATTTGGAATTTCGCCCCACCACCTGAAAACCGGCACACGGATCGCGGACCAGAGAACAGGGATGAAGGGTGAGTACTATTGAAACTATAATCTAACGTTACTTTTGCAAAAAATTTAGAATAAACACTAAATTTTGATGATTTTGTATGAAAATTTTAAAAAATATTAAGGGTTGTAGGGGAAAGTTTTTATTTAAGGGTGTAAGTGGGTGCAACGTCGTCAGTACGTAGGCGGACGCCTAGTTATGTCTAAATTTGCTGAAAACAGCTTCAAAATCGCACTCCAAACAACAAAGATATTAGCGATTATGTTAAAAACGTGTCCCCTAAGGTGCTTTTTGATTGTAGGCAGAAACTATAAAAAATCGAAAAGTCAAAAAATAAGGGTGTTATTTTCGTGCTAGACGGGCGTGAGAGGTGTCCAAAAAACCGTCTCGGCGCGGGCCAGCGAACTACGAAATAAAACGGGGTAGATGCCGAACAAAAATTTTGAGTTTTGGTCAAAAAACCAGTTTTTGAAGCAAAAAATTTGGAATTTCGCCCCACCACCTGAAAACCGGCACACGGATCGCGGACCAGAGAACAGGGATGAAGGGTGAGTACTATTGAAACTATAATCTAACGTTACTTTTGCAAAAAATTTAGAATAAACACTAAATTTTGATGATTTTGTATGAAAATTTTAAAAAATATTAAGGGTTGTAGGGGAAAGTTTTTATTTAAGGGTGTAAGTGGGTGCAACGTCGTCAGTACGTAGGCGGACGCCTAGTTATGTCTAAATTTGCTGAAAACAGCTTCAAAATCGCACTCCAAACAACAAAGATATTAGCGATTATGTTAAAAACGTGTCCCCTAAGGTGCTTTTTGATTGTAGGCAGAAACTATAAAAAATCGAAAAGTCAAAAAATAAGGGTGTTATTTTCGTGCTAGACGGGCGTGAGAGGTGTCCAAAAAACCGTCTCGGCGCGGGCCAGCGAACTACGAAATAAAACGGGGTAGATGCCGAACAAAAATTTTGAGTTTTGGTCAAAAAACCAGTTTTTGAAGCAAAAAATTTGGAATTTCGCCCCACCACCTGAAAACCGGCACACGGATCGCGGACCAGAGAACAGGGATGAAGGGTGAGTACTATTGAAACTATAATCTAACGTTACTTTTGCAAAAAATTTAGAATAAACACTAAATTTTGATGATTTTGTATGAAAATTTTAAAAAATATTAAGGGTTGTAGGGGAAAGTTTTTATTTAAGGGTGTAAGTGGGTGCAACGTCGTCAGTACGTAGGCGGACGCCTAGTTATGTCTAAATTTGCTGAAAACAGCTTCAAAATCGCACTCCAAACAACAAAGATATTAGCGATTATGTTAAAAACGTGTCCCCTAAGGTGCTTTTTGATTGTAGGCAGAAACTATAAAAAATCGAAAAGTCAAAAAATAAGGGTGTTATTTTCGTGCTAGACGGGCGTGAGAGGTGTCCAAAAAACCGTCTCGGCGCGGGCCAGCGAACTACGAAATAAAACGGGGTAGATGCCGAACAAAAATTTTGAGTTTTGGTCAAAAAACCAGTTTTTGAAGCAAAAAATTTGGAATTTCGCCCCACCACCTGAAAACCGGCACACGGATCGCGGACCAGAGAACAGGGATGAAGGGTGAGTACTATTGAAACTATAATCTAACGTTACTTTTGCAAAAAATTTAGAATAAACACTAAATTTTGATGATTTTGTATGAAAATTTTAAAAAATATTAAGGGTTGTAGGGGAAAGTTTTTATTTAAGGGTGTAAGTGGGTGCAACGTCGTCAGTACGTAGGCGGACGCCTAGTTATGTCTAAATTTG
Source organism: Xanthia togata (assembly GCA_963853775.1). NCBI lineage: Eukaryota > Metazoa > Arthropoda > Insecta > Lepidoptera > Noctuidae > Xanthia > Xanthia togata. Next base: position 25,191,196 of record OY970809.1, read on the forward strand.
CTGAAAACAGCTTCAAAATCGCACTCCAAACAACAAAGATATTAGCGATTATGTTAAAAACGTGTCCCCTAAGGTGCTTTTTGATTGTAGGCAGAAACTATAAAAAATCGAAAAGTCAAAAAATAAGGGTGTTATTTTCGTGCTAGACGGGCGTGAGAGGTGTCCAAAAAACCGTCTCGGCGCGGGCCAGCGAACTACGAAATAAAACGGGGTAGATGCCGAACAAAAATTTTGAGTTTTGGTCAAAAAACCAGTTTTTGAAGCAAAAAATTTGGAATTTCGCCCCACCACCTGAAAACCGGCACACGGATCGCGGACCAGAGAACAGGGATGAAGGGTGAGTACTATTGAAACTATAATCTAACGTTACTTTTGCAAAAAATTTAGAATAAACACTAAATTTTGATGATTTTGTATGAAAATTTTAAAAAATATTAAGGGTTGTAGGGGAAAGTTTTTATTTAAGGGTGTAAGTGGGTGCAACGTCGTCAGTACGTAGGCGGACGCCTAGTTATGTCTAAATTTGCTGAAAACAGCTTCAAAATCGCACTCCAAACAACAAAGATATTAGCGATTATGTTAAAAACGTGTCCCCTAAGGTGCTTTTTGATTGTAGGCAGAAACTATAAAAAATCGAAAAGTCAAAAAATAAGGGTGTTATTTTCGTGCTAGACGGGCGTGAGAGGTGTCCAAAAAACCGTCTCGGCGCGGGCCAGCGAACTACGAAATAAAACGGGGTAGATGCCGAACAAAAATTTTGAGTTTTGGTCAAAAAACCAGTTTTTGAAGCAAAAAATTTGGAATTTCGCCCCACCACCTGAAAACCGGCACACGGATCGCGGACCAGAGAACAGGGATGAAGGGTGAGTACTATTGAAACTATAATCTAACGTTACTTTTGCAAAAAATTTAGAATAAACACTAAATTTTGATGATTTTGTATGAAAATTTTAAAAAATATTAAGGGTTGTAGGGGAAAGTTTTTATTTAAGGGTGTAAGTGGGTGCAACGTCGTCAGTACGTAGGCGGACGCCTAGTTATGTCTAAATTTGCTGAAAACAGCTTCAAAATCGCACTCCAAACAACAAAGATATTAGCGATTATGTTAAAAACGTGTCCCCTAAGGTGCTTTTTGATTGTAGGCAGAAACTATAAAAAATCGAAAAGTCAAAAAATAAGGGTGTTATTTTCGTGCTAGACGGGCGTGAGAGGTGTCCAAAAAACCGTCTCGGCGCGGGCCAGCGAACTACGAAATAAAACGGGGTAGATGCCGAACAAAAATTTTGAGTTTTGGTCAAAAAACCAGTTTTTGAAGCAAAAAATTTGGAATTTCGCCCCACCACCTGAAAACCGGCACACGGATCGCGGACCAGAGAACAGGGATGAAGGGTGAGTACTATTGAAACTATAATCTAACGTTACTTTTGCAAAAAATTTAGAATAAACACTAAATTTTGATGATTTTGTATGAAAATTTTAAAAAATATTAAGGGTTGTAGGGGAAAGTTTTTATTTAAGGGTGTAAGTGGGTGCAACGTCGTCAGTACGTAGGCGGACGCCTAGTTATGTCTAAATTTGCTGAAAACAGCTTCAAAATCGCACTCCAAACAACAAAGATATTAGCGATTATGTTAAAAACGTGTCCCCTAAGGTGCTTTTTGATTGTAGGCAGAAACTATAAAAAATCGAAAAGTCAAAAAATAAGGGTGTTATTTTCGTGCTAGACGGGCGTGAGAGGTGTCCAAAAAACCGTCTCGGCGCGGGCCAGCGAACTACGAAATAAAACGGGGTAGATGCCGAACAAAAATTTTGAGTTTTGGTCAAAAAACCAGTTTTTGAAGCAAAAAATTTGGAATTTCGCCCCACCACCTGAAAACCGGCACACGGATCGCGGACCAGAGAACAGGGATGAAGGGTGAGTACTATTGAAACTATAATCTAACGTTACTTTTGCAAAAAATTTAGAATAAACACTAAATTTTGATGATTTTGTATGAAAATTTTAAAAAATATTAAGGGTTGTAGGGGAAAGTTTTTATTTAAGGGTGTAAGTGGGTGCAACGTCGTCAGTACGTAGGCGGACGCCTAGTTATGTCTAAATTTGCTGAAAACAGCTTCAAAATCGCACTCCAAACAACAAAGATATTAGCGATTATGTTAAAAACGTGTCCCCTAAGGTGCTTTTTGATTGTAGGCAGAAACTATAAAAAATCGAAAAGTCAAAAAATAAGGGTGTTATTTTCGTGCTAGACGGGCGTGAGAGGTGTCCAAAAAACCGTCTCGGCGCGGGCCAGTGAACTACGAAATAAAACGGGGTAGATGCCGAACAAAAATTTTGAGTTTTGGTCAAAAAACCAGTTTTTGAAGCAAAAAATTTGGAATTTCGCCCCACCACCTGAAAACCGGCACACGGATCGCGGACCAGAGAACAGGGATGAAGGGTGAGTACTATTGAAACTATAATCTAACGTTACTTTTGCAAAAAATTTAGAATAAACACTAAATTTTGATGATTTTGTATGAAAATTTTAAAAAATATTAAGGGTTGTAGGGGAAAGTTTTTATTTAAGGGTGTAAGTGGGTGCAACGTCGTCAGTACGTAGGCGGACGCCTAGTTATGTCTAAATTTGCTGAAAACAGCTTCAAAATCGCACTCCAAACAACAAAGATATTAGCGATTATGTTAAAAACGTGTCCCCTAAGGTGCTTTTTGATTGTAGGCAGAAACTATAAAAAATCGAAAAGTCAAAAAATAAGGGTGTTATTTTCGTGCTAGACGGGCGTGAGAGGTGTCCAAAAAACCGTCTCGGCGCGGGCCAGCGAACTACGAAATAAAACGGGGTAGATGCCGAACAAAAATTTTGAGTTTTGGTCAAAAAACCAGTTTTTGAAGCAAAAAATTTGGAATTTCGCCCCACCACCTGAAAACCGGCACACGGATCGCGGACCAGAGAACAGGGATGAAGGGTGAGTACTATTGAAACTATAATCTAACGTTACTTTTGCAAAAAATTTAGAATAAACACTAAATTTTGATGATTTTGTATGAAAATTTTAAAAAATATTAAGGGTTGTAGGGGAAAGTTTTTATTTAAGGGTGTAAGTGGGTGCAACGTCGTCAGTACGTAGGCGGACGCCTAGTTATGTCTAAATTTGCTGAAAACAGCTTCAAAATCGCACTCCAAACAACAAAGATATTAGCGATTATGTTAAAAACGTGTCCCCTAAGGTGCTTTTTGATTGTAGGCAGAAACTATAAAAAATCGAAAAGTCAAAAAATAAGGGTGTTATTTTCGTGCTAGACGGGCGTGAGAGGTGTCCAAAAAACCGTCTCGGCGCGGGCCAGCGAACTACGAAATAAAACGGGGTAGATGCCGAACAAAAATTTTGAGTTTTGGTCAAAAAACCAGTTTTTGAAGCAAAAAATTTGGAATTTCGCCCCACCACCTGAAAACCGGCACACGGATCGCGGACCAGAGAACAGGGATGAAGGGTGAGTACTATTGAAACTATAATCTAACGTTACTTTTGCAAAAAATTTAGAATAAACACTAAATTTTGATGATTTTGTATGAAAATTTTAAAAAATATTAAGGGTTGTAGGGGAAAGTTTTTATTTAAGGGTGTAAGTGGGTGCAACGTCGTCAGTACGTAGGCGGACGCCTAGTTATGTCTAAATTTGCTGAAAACAGCTTCAAAATCGCACTCCAAACAACAAAGATATTAGCGATTATGTTAAAAACGTGTCCCCTAAGGTGCTTTTTGATTGTAGGCAGAAACTATAAAAAATCGAAAAGTCAAAAAATAAGGGTGTTATTTTCGTGCTAGACGGGCGTGAGAGGTGTCCAAAAAACCGTCTCGGCGCGGGCCAGCGAACTACGAAATAAAACGGGGTAGATGCCGAACAAAAATTTTGAGTTTTGGTCAAAAAACCAGTTTTTGAAGCAAAAAATTTGGAATTTCGCCCCACCACCTGAAAACCGGCACACGGATCGCGGACCAGAGAACAGGGATGAAGGGTGAGTACTATTGAAACTATAATCTAACGTTACTTTTGCAAAAAATTTAGAATAAACACTAAATTTTGATGATTTTGTATGAAAATTTTAAAAAATATTAAGGGTTGTAGGGGAAAGTTTTTATTTAAGGGTGTAAGTGGGTGCAACGTCGTCAGTACGTAGGCGGACGCCTAGTTATGTCTAAATTTGCTGAAAACAGCTTCAAAATCGCACTCCAAACAACAAAGATATTAGCGATTATGTTAAAAACGTGTCCCCTAAGGTGCTTTTTGATTGTAGGCAGAAACTATAAAAAATCGAAAAGTCAAAAAATAAGGGTGTTATTTTCGTGCTAGACGGGCGTGAGAGGTGTCCAAAAAACCGTCTCGGCGCGGGCCAGCGAACTACGAAATAAAACGGGGTAGATGCCGAACAAAAATTTTGAGTTTTGGTCAAAAAACCAGTTTTTGAAGCAAAAAATTTGGAATTTCGCCCCACCACCTGAAAACCGGCACACGGATCGCGGACCAGAGAACAGGGATGAAGGGTGAGTACTATTGAAACTATAATCTAACGTTACTTTTGCAAAAAATTTAGAATAAACACTAAATTTTGATGATTTTGTATGAAAATTTTAAAAAATATTAAGGGTTGTAGGGGAAAGTTTTTATTTAAGGGTGTAAGTGGGTGCAACGTCGTCAGTACGTAGGCGGACGCCTAGTTATGTCTAAATTTGCTGAAAACAGCTTCAAAATCGCACTCCAAACAACAAAGATATTAGCGATTATGTTAAAAACGTGTCCCCTAAGGTGCTTTTTGATTGTAGGCAGAAACTATAAAAAATCGAAAAGTCAAAAAATAAGGGTGTTATTTTCGTGCTAGACGGGCGTGAGAGGTGTCCAAAAAACCGTCTCGGCGCGGGCCAGCGAACTACGAAATAAAACGGGGTAGATGCCGAACAAAAATTTTGAGTTTTGGTCAAAAAACCAGTTTTTGAAGCAAAAAATTTGGAATTTCGCCCCACCACCTGAAAACCGGCACACGGATCGCGGACCAGAGAACAGGGATGAAGGGTGAGTACTATTGAAACTATAATCTAACGTTACTTTTGCAAAAAATTTAGAATAAACACTAAATTTTGATGATTTTGTATGAAAATTTTAAAAAATATTAAGGGTTGTAGGGGAAAGTTTTTATTTAAGGGTGTAAGTGGGTGCAACGTCGTCAGTACGTAGGCGGACGCCTAGTTATGTCTAAATTTGCTGAAAACAGCTTCAAAATCGCACTCCAAACAACAAAGATATTAGCGATTATGTTAAAAACGTGTCCCCTAAGGTGCTTTTTGATTGTAGGCAGAAACTATAAAAAATCGAAAAGTCAAAAAATAAGGGTGTTATTTTCGTGCTAGACGGGCGTGAGAGGTGTCCAAAAAACCGTCTCGGCGCGGGCCAGCGAACTACGAAATAAAACGGGGTAGATGCCGAACAAAAATTTTGAGTTTTGGTCAAAAAACCAGTTTTTGAAGCAAAAAATTTGGAATTTCGCCCCACCACCTGAAAACCGGCACACGGATCGCGGACCAGAGAACAGGGATGAAGGGTGAGTACTATTGAAACTATAATCTAACGTTACTTTTGCAAAAAATTTAGAATAAACACTAAATTTTGATGATTTTGTATGAAAATTTTAAAAAATATTAAGGGTTGTAGGGGAAAGTTTTTATTTAAGGGTGTAAGTGGGTGCAACGTCGTCAGTACGTAGGCGGACGCCTAGTTATGTCTAAATTTGCTGAAAACAGCTTCAAAATCGCACTCCAAACAACAAAGATATTAGCGATTATGTTAAAAACGTGTCCCCTAAGGTGCTTTTTGATTGTAGGCAGAAACTATAAAAAATCGAAAAGTCAAAAAATAAGGGTGTTATTTTCGTGCTAGACGGGCGTGAGAGGTGTCCAAAAAACCGTCTCGGCGCGGGCCAGCGAACTACGAAATAAAACGGGGTAGATGCCGAACAAAAATTTTGAGTTTTGGTCAAAAAAACCAGTTTTTGAAGCAAAAAATTTGGAATTTCGCCCCACCACCTGAAAACCGGCACACGGATCGCGGACCAGAGAACAGGGATGAAGGGTGAGTACTATTGAAACTATAATCTAACGTTACTTTTGCAAAAAATTTAGAATAAACACTAAATTTTGATGATTTTGTATGAAAATTTTAAAAAATATTAAGGGTTGTAGGGGAAAGTTTTTATTTAAGGGTGTAAGTGGGTGCAACGTCGTCAGTACGTAGGCGGACGCCTAGTTATGTCTAAATTTGCTGAAAACAGCTTCAAAATCGCACTCCAAACAACAAAGATATTAGCGATTATGTTAAAAACGTGTCCCCTAAGGTGCTTTTTGATTGTAGGCAGAAACTATAAAAAAATCGAAAAGTCAAAAAATAAGGGTGTTATTTTCGTGCTAGACGGGCGTGAGAGGTGTCCAAAAAACCGTCTCGGCGCGGGCCAGCGAACTACGAAATAAAACGGGGTAGATGCCGAACAAAAATTTTGAGTTTTGGTCAAAAAACCAGTTTTTGAAGCAAAAAATTTGGAATTTCGCCCCACCACCTGAAAACCGGCACACGGATCGCGGACCAGAGAACAGGGATGAAGGGTGAGTACTATTGAAACTATAATCTAACGTTACTTTTGCAAAAAATTTAGAATAAACACTAAATTTTGATGATTTTGTATGAAAATTTTAAAAAATATTAAGGGTTGTAGGGGAAAGTTTTTATTTAAGGGTGTAAGTGGGTGCAACGTCGTCAGTACGTAGGCGGACGCCTAGTTATGTCTAAATTTGCTGAAAACAGCTTCAAAATCGCACTCCAAACAACAAAGATATTAGCGATTATGTTAAAAACGTGTCCCCTAAGGTGCTTTTTGATTGTAGGCAGAAACTATAAAAAATCGAAAAGTCAAAAAATAAGGGTGTTATTTTCGTGCTAGACGGGCGTGAGAGGTGTCCAAAAAACCGTCTCGGCGCGGGCCAGCGAACTACGAAATAAAACGGGGTAGATGCCGAACAAAAATTTTGAGTTTTGGTCAAAAAACCAGTTTTTGAAGCAAAAAATTTGGAATTTCGCCCCACCACCTGAAAACCGGCACACGGATCGCGGACCAGAGAACAGGGATGAAGGGTGAGTACTATTGAAACTATAATCTAACGTTACTTTTGCAAAAAATTTAGAATAAACACTAAATTTTGATGATTTTGTATGAAAATTTTAAAAAATATTAAGGGTTGTAGGGGAAAGTTTTTATTTAAGGGTGTAAGTGGGTGCAACGTCGTCAGTACGTAGGCGGACGCCTAGTTATGTCTAAATTTGCTGAAAACAGCTTCAAAATCGCACTCCAAACAACAAAGATATTAGCGATTATGTTAAAAACGTGTCCCCTAAGGTGCTTTTTGATTGTAGGCAGAAACTATAAAAAATCGAAAAGTCAAAAAATAAGGGTGTTATTTTCGTGCTAGACGGGCGTGAGAGGTGTCCAAAAAACCGTCTCGGCGCGGGCCAGCGAACTACGAAATAAAACGGGGTAGATGCCGAACAAAAATTTTGAGTTTTGGTCAAAAAACCAGTTTTTGAAGCAAAAAATTTGGAATTTCGCCCCACCACCTGAAAACCGGCACACGGATCGCGGACCAGAGAACAGGGATGAAGGGTGAGTACTATTGAAACTATAATCTAACGTTACTTTTGCAAAAAATTTAGAATAAACACTAAATTTTGATGATTTTGTATGAAAATTTTAAAAAATATTAAGGGTTGTAGGGGAAAGTTTTTATTTAAGGGTGTAAGTGGGTGCAACGTCGTCAGTACGTAGGCGGACGCCTAGTTATGTCTAAATTTGCTGAAAACAGCTTCAAAATCGCACTCCAAACAACAAAGATATTAGCGATTATGTTAAAAACGTGTCCCCTAAGGTGCTTTTTGATTGTAGGCAGAAACTATAAAAAATCGAAAAGTCAAAAAATAAGGGTGTTATTTTCGTGCTAGACGGGCGTGAGAGGTGTCCAAAAAACCGTCTCGGCGCGGGCCAGCGAACTACGAAATAAAACGGGGTAGATGCCGAACAAAAATTTTGAGTTTTGGTCAAAAAACCAGTTTTTGAAGCAAAAAATTTGGAATTTCGCCCCACCACCTGAAAACCGGCACACGGATCGCGGACCAGAGAACAGGGATGAAGGGTGAGTACTATTGAAACTATAATCTAACGTTACTTTTGCAAAAAATTTAGAATAAACACTAAATTTTGATGATTTTGTATGAAAATTTTAAAAAATATTAAGGGTTGTAGGGGAAAGTTTTTATTTAAGGGTGTAAGTGGGTGCAACGTCGTCAGTACGTAGGCGGACGCCTAGTTATGTCTAAATTTGCTGAAAACAGCTTCAAAATCGCACTCCAAACAACAAAGATATTAGCGATTATGTTAAAAACGTGTCCCCTAAGGTGCTTTTTGATTGTAGGCAGAAACTATAAAAAATCGAAAAGTCAAAAAATAAGGGTGTTATTTTCGTGCTAGACGGGCGTGAGAGGTGTCCAAAAAACCGTCTCGGCGCGGGCCAGCGAACTACGAAATAAAACGGGGTAGATGCCGAACAAAAATTTTGAGTTTTGGTCAAAAAACCAGTTTTTGAAGCAAAAAATTTGGAATTTCGCCCCACCACCTGAAAACCGGCACACGGATCGCGGACCAGAGAACAGGGATGAAGGGTGAGTACTATTGAAACTATAATCTAACGTTACTTTTGCAAAAAATTTAGAATAAACACTAAATTTTGATGATTTTGTATGAAAATTTTAAAAAATATTAAGGGTTGTAGGGGAAAGTTTTTATTTAAGGGTGTAAGTGGGTGCAACGTCGTCAGTACGTAGGCGGACGCCTAGTTATGTCTAAATTTGCTGAAAACAGCTTCAAAATCGCACTCCAAACAACAAAGATAATAGCGATTATGTTAAAAACGTGTCCCCTAAGGTGCTTTTTGATTGTAGGCAGAAACTATAAAAAATCGAAAAGTCAAAAAATAAGGGTGTTATTTTCGTGCTAGACGGGCGTGAGAGGTGTCCAAAAAACCGTCTCGGCGCGGGCCAGCGAACTACGAAATAAAACGGGGTAGATGCCGAACAAAAATTTTGAGTTTTGGTCAAAAAACCAGTTTTTGAAGCAAAAAATTTGGAATTTCGCCCCACCACCTGAAAACCGGCACACGGATCGCGGACCAGAGAACAGGGATGAAGGGTGAGTACTATTGAAACTATAATCTAACGTTACTTTTGCAAAAAATTTAGAATAAACACTAAATTTTGATGATTTTGTATGAAAATTTTAAAAAATATTAAGGGTTGTAGGGGAAAGTTTTTATTTAAGGGTGTAAGTGGGTGCAACGTCGTCAGTACGTAGGCGGACGCCTAGTTATGTCTAAATTTGCTGAAAACAGCTTCAAAATCGCACTCCAAACAACAAAGATATTAGCGATTATGTTAAAAACGTGTCCCCTAAGGTGCTTTTTGATTGTAGGCAGAAACTATAAAAAATCGAAAAGTCAAAAAATAAGGGTGTTATTTTCGTGCTAGACGGGCGTGAGAGGTGTCCAAAAAAACCGTCTCGGCGCGGGCCAGCGAACTACGAAATAAAACGGGGTAGATGCCGAACAAAAATTTTGAGTTTTGGTCAAAAAACCAGTTTTTGAAGCAAAAAATTTGGAATTTCGCCCCACCACCTGAAAACCGGCACACGGATCGCGGACCAGAGAACAGGGATGAAGGGTGAGTACTATTGAAACTATAATCTAACGTTACTTTTGCAAAAAATTTAGAATAAACACTAAATTTTGATGATTTTGTATGAAAATTTTAAAAAATATTAAGGGTTGTAGGGGAAAGTTTTTATTTAAGGGTGTAAGTGGGTGCAACGTCGTCAGTACGTAGGCGGACGCCTAGTTATGTCTAAATTTGCTGAAAACAGCTTCAAAATCGCACTCCAAACAACAAAGATATTAGCGATTATGTTAAAAACGTGTCCCCTAAGGTGCTTTTTGATTGTAGGCAGAAACTATAAAAAATCGAAAAGTCAAAAAATAAGGGTGTTATTTTCGTGCTAGACGGGCGTGAGAGGTGTCCAAAAAACCGTCTCGGCGCGGGCCAGCGAACTACGAAATAAAACGGGGTAGATGCCGAACAAAAATTTTGAGTTTTGGTCAAAAAACCAGTTTTTGAAGCAAAAAATTTGGAATTTCGCCCCACCACCTGAAAACCGGCACACGGATCGCGGACCAGAGAACAGGGATGAAGGGTGAGTACTATTGAAACTATAATCTAACGTTACTTTTGCAAAAAATTTAGAATAAACACTAAATTTTGATGATTTTGTATGAAAATTTTAAAAAATATTAAGGGTTGTAGGGGAAAGTTTTTATTTAAGGGTGTAAGTGGGTGCAACGTCGTCAGTACGTAGGCGGACGCCTAGTTATGTCTAAATTTGCTGAAAACAGCTTCAAAATCGCACTCCAAACAACAAAGATATTAGCGATTATGTTAAAAACGTGTCCCCTAAGGTGCTTTTTGATTGTAGGCAGAAACTATAAAAAATCGAAAAGTCAAAAAATAAGGGTGTTATTTTCGTGCTAGACGGGCGTGAGAGGTGTCCAAAAAACCGTCTCGGCGCGGGCCAGCGAACTACGAAATAAAACGGGGTAGATGCCGAACAAAAATTTTGAGTTTTGGTCAAAAAACCAGTTTTTGAAGCAAAAAATTTGGAATTTCGCCCCACCACCTGAAAACCGGCACACGGATCGCGGACCAGAGAACAGGGATGAAGGGTGAGTACTATTGAAACTATAATCTAACGTTACTTTTGCAAAAAATTTAGAATAAACACTAAATTTTGATGATTTTGTATGAAAATTTTAAAAAATATTAAGGGTTGTAGGGGAAAGTTTTTATTTAAGGGTGTAAGTGGGTGCAACGTCGTCAGTACGTAGGCGGACGCCTAGTTATGTCTAAATTTGCTGAAAACAGCTTCAAAATCGCACTCCAAACAACAAAGATATTAGCGATTATGTTAAAAACGTGTCCCCTAAGGTGCTTTTTGATTGTAGGCAGAAACTATAAAAAATCGAAAAGTCAAAAAATAAGGGTGTTATTTTCGTGCTAGACGGGCGTGAGAGGTGTCCAAAAAACCGTCTCGGCGCGGGCCAGCGAACTACGAAATAAAACGGGGTAGATGCCGAACAAAAATTTTGAGTTTTGGTCAAAAAACCAGTTTTTGAAGCAAAAAATTTGGAATTTCGCCCCACCACCTGAAAACCGGCACACGGATCGCGGACCAGAGAACAGGGATGAAGGGTGAGTACTATTGAAACTATAATCTAACGTTACTTTTGCAAAAAATTTAGAATAAACACTAAATTTTGATGATTTTGTATGAAAATTTTAAAAAATATTAAGGGTTGTAGGGGAAAGTTTTTATTTAAGGGTGTAAGTGGGTGCAACGTCGT
>OY970810.1:0-25000 GCA_963853775.1 Xanthia togata
CGAAGTTATGGCAGAAGCTTACCGCGGCCGGAAGAGTTTTCATAGACCTGCAGAGCGCCAGAATACAGGACCAAACACCTTTGGTGCAGTGCACAAGGTGCTTGGCGTACGGGCACGGTCGAAAACTTTGCACGGAACCAGCTGCGCTGTGCAACTACTGTGGGGGGCCTCACCTCAAGGCTGAATGCCCAGGGCTGGCAGTGGGCGACAAGCCGTCATGTAGGAATTGCGTTAAGGCAAAACAGGACAACACAGAGCACACTGTCTATAGCCAGGATTGCCCGGTGCGTAAGAAGTGGGATGCACTGGCGCGATCAGCTATAGCATATTGCTAAGGTGGCCCCGGGGACCACAAGAACAGCAGCTACACAAGATTTCACCGTGGCACAGGCCAACCTCCAACGTAAGCAACTGGCGACAAACGAGCTTATGCTCGAATCTAAAAAGCGGAAAATGGCTATTGCACTGGTCCAGGAGCCCTATGTGGGTAGCTCAAAGGCAATGAAGTCGTACGGGGGGGCTAGGGTCTACCAGAATTCGGACGGCAGCGGGGGCACTGTTAAGGCGGCGATAGTCGTGTTTAATCACGACATCGATGTCATACAGTGCCCTAGATTCACCACCAACAACATCGTGGTGGTGAAGCTGCGGACGAACGCGTGGGAGATGCTTGCCGTCTCGTACTACTTTGAGCCCGATCAACCCATTGGGCCATACCTGGACCACCTAACAGCCATGCTGAAACATCTAAAGCCCAGCAAAGCCATCATTGGAGGGGACGCCAACGCCAAAAGTGCGTGGTGGGGAAGCACCATCATTGACGATAGAGGTGACGAGATGGCAGGAATGATTGGGGAACTGAATCTTCAGGTACTCAACTGTGGCAACAAGCCCACCTTCGACACCATCAGGGGGGGACGTAGACTGACCAGCTATGTCGACGTAACGCTCTGTACAGAGGGGCTTCTCGACCTGGTGGAGGAATGGATGGTTGCTGAAGACCTTACGAGTTCGGACCACAACGGCATAATAGTAAAAATTAAATTAAAAAAAGGGAAGGGATTCAACATCAAAAGAACAACAAGAATATATAACTCCAAAAAAGCTGATTGGAAAATTTTTGATGAAAAAATCGACCAATTAAAAACTGAAAATAGAATTAACACAGTACAAATACAATACATAAATAATAAGGAACATTTAGACGACATAATTGGAAAATACACAAACATAATAACAGAGGCTTGTAACCAAGCAATACCAAAGAAGAAAGAAAACCAGATACTTACTGTGCCGTGGTGGTCCGAAGAACTCGAAGACATGAAGCACGAAGTCGCCACCAGGAAGAGAAGAATCCGATGCGCCGCGCCGTCGCGCAGGGAGGGTGTGGTAGCGTTGTACCTGAAAGAAAAGGAAAAATATGAGTCTGAGGTCAGAAAACGCTCGACAGAGAGCTGGAAAGGATTTTGCCAAAAACAAAATAGGGAAGGGGTTTGGGAGGGAATCTACAGGGTCATAAAGCAAACTACAAAAAGACAAGAAGACCTGCCGCTAAAATATAAAGGGAAAGAAGTAGGGCAAGAAGGATCCGCTAAAGTCTTGGCAGAGGTATTTTACCCGGAGGACAATGAGGAAGAGGATAGCCCAGACCATAGTCGAATCAGAGCTCTTGCTGACCGAACAAATGACTGGAGCCATGGTGAGATCCATGACCCAGAATTTACAACGGAGGAGCTCAGGTTCGCTACGGAGAGCTTCAATCCAAAGAAGGCACCGGGAATGGACGGCTTTACAGCCGATATCTGCCAGCGGGTAATATCACGGGACCCGGAACTACACCTGGCGATTTTTAATAAGTGCTGGAGATTGACGCACTTCCCCAAGATGTGGAAGGAGGCCACCGTGGTGGTGCTGAGGAAGCCAGGCAAAGACGACTACACCAGTCCCAAATCCTATAGGCCGATCGGACTCTTACCGGTGATGGGGAAGATACTGGAGAAGATGATGGTGAGAAGACTGGTCTGGTACTTGGCGCCCCGTATAAGTCCTCGCCAGTATGGCTTCATGCCACAGCGGAGCACGGAAGACTCGCTCTATGACCTGATTGGCCACGTGAGAGGCAAACTCCAAGAGAGGAAGCTTATCACGATGGTCTCTCTGGACATAGAGGGAGCCTTCGACAGTGCGTGGTGGCCGGCCATCAAGACCAGACTGGCGGAGGAAGATTGTCCAGCGAATCTTAGAAGAATGATAGCCAGCTACCTAAGTGACCGCAAGGTCAGGGTACGGTATGCTGGCCAAGAGTACGCTAAAAACACCAACAAGGGATGCGTCCAAGGATCAATAGGTGGACCCATCCTATGGAACCTTCTGCTGAACCCATTACTGGAGAGTCTGACGCAGCGGGGGGATTATTGCCAGGCCTTTGCGGACGATGTGGTGCTCGTGTTTTCGGGGGAGACAGCACTGGAAATCCAGGCACAGGCCAATGCCGCTCTCGAACATGTTCGGAGGTGGGGTGTCATAAACAAGCTCAAGTTCGCGCCGCACAAAACTTGCGCCATGGTAGTCACCAGAAAGCTTAAATATGACACGCCACACCTGAGCATGGGAGGGATCGACATTGGCATGTCCTCAGAAATTAAGATCTTGGGCCTCACAGTGGACGCCAAGTTGACCTTCAATAGCCATACGGCTAACGTTTGCAAAAAGGCACTTGGTGTCTACAATCAGCTGTCTAGAGCTGCAAAGGTCAGTTGGGGGCTCCACCCGGAAATAGTCCGTGTCATTTACACCGCCACGGTGGAGCCCATAATTACGTACGCGGCTGGCGCCTGGTCCTCAGCATCAAAAAAGTTGGGAGTTCGACGTCACCTAGATGCTGTCCAGAGGGGCTTTGCTCAAAAATTGTGTGGGGCATATCGCACGGCCTCGCTTCACTCGGCACTACTACTGGCTGGTATATTGCCACTAGACCTACGCATACAAGAGGCCGCAGCGCTGTACGAGGCGAGGAGAGGTGTATCCCGGCCGGATCTGGTGGACAGAGAGGTTGAGCGAAGGGTCGAATACTCAGGTACTCCTCACCCGGGGAGGCATATCGCGATAGAGTTCGTGAGCCTGGTAGACCAGGAGCAACTTGACGAACGGAACAACCAGGCTATCCGAATATTCACCGACGGTAGCCGGATTGAGGGCAAGGTTGGAGCAGCGCTCACGCTGTGGGATAGTGCAGCAGAGCTTAAGACCCTCAAACTCAAGCTTGCTCCATATTGCACGGTATACCAGGCGGAACTCTTCGCGATATGTAGAGCCACGGAGGAAATCCAACGAAGAAGCGAGACGAGCTACGGAATCTACAGCGACTCCAGGTCTGCCCTGGAGACCATAGCCAACCCCAGCTCAACGCACCTTCTGGCAGCAAACACTCGCGAGAATCTCAAGGCGATTGAAAACCAGAACAAAACTGTGACCTTGTTCTGGGTCAAGGCACACGCGGGCCTCGCGGGTAACGAGAGGGCAGACGAGCTAGCGAAAGACGCCGCCTTAAAATCTAAAACGAAGCCAGATTATGACCTATGCCCGGTTTCATTCATCAAACGACAGATCCGAAAGGGGTCGATTGATGAATGGAACCGACGATACAAAACCAGCGCCAGAGCAGGAGTCACGAAACTATTCTTTCCCGAAGTAGTAACCTCCCACAAAATTGTCCGAAATATCACCCCAACTAACATAATCACCCAAGTATTAACGGGGCACGGTGGGTTCTCGGAGTACTTGAATCGTTTCAGGTGCAAAGAGAACTCATCGTGCATCTGCCAACCTGGCACTCCCGAAACGGTTGAACATATTTTGACCGACTGTCCGGTTCACGCCCTAAAAAGACTCGAGGTCGAGAACAAGCTGGAGTGCAAAATCACAGTAAAAGACTTCCCACAGTTCATGTCAAATAGGAAACAGAGAGAGGTATTTCTTGAATATATAGTGGATATCGCAAAATGTGTAATTAAAAGAAATAAATAGAATAATAAACCAATGCTATATATATATTAGCATAAAATATATTGACTAGCATATATAAACAAATGTACAATTAGAAAATAAGTTGCTTAAATGAGATGTCTAAAATATGTTTAGAATAATTAAGGTATAGAATTTAGTAGATAAGAATGTAAAAGGATAAGTAGAATTAAGAAAACTGTTAATCTAGACTAGAATAAGTTACTATAGATAAGGAAGCTTGTATCCCCAGTTAGAAATTAGTTTTAATTATAAGCAAATGTAAAGATAAAAACGTGTGCTGTTTCTGTAAAAGCCACATTACAAAATAAGGAATAAATAAAGAACTTAAGAATAGAATAAATAAAGAACCCTGTAGTACATCCCATATAATGCTAAGAAAGGACTCTAATCATGTTAGAGGTTAGCTCGCGGGCCGGGCCTTGCGCCCGGACAGGAAAAAAAAAAAAAAAAAAAAAAAAAAAAAAAACCTAACCTAACCTAACCTAACCTAACCTAACCTAACCTAACCTAACCTAACCTAACCTAACCTAACCTAACCTAACCTAACCTAACCTAACCTAACCTAACCTAACCTAACCTAACCTAACCTAACCTAACCTAACCTAACCTAACCTAACCTAACCTAACCTAACCTAACCTAACCTAACCTAACCTAACCTAACCTAACCTAACCTAACCTAACCTAACCTAACCTAACCTAACCTAACCTAACCTAACCTAACCTAACCTAACCTAACCTAACCTAACCTAACCTAACCTAACCTAACCTAACCTAACCTAACCTAACCTAACCTAACCTAACCTAACCTAACCTAACCTAACCTAACCTAACCGAGTACCCCCCCAGCTCTCGTGGCGGTCGGATCGTTTTAAAAGCAGCTCCGCGCTAAAAAATTCGAAAAAGTGGTTAAAAGTGCTCCGATTCCAAAAATTCAAGTGTTGGTGTATGAAGGAAAGTTGCCTTCTCACCCTTGACATCAAAACGCAACTGGATTGCAGTGCAGTGCAGTGTAAACACTGAAAAACCCTCATTTTAGAGGTTAAGTGGAAACCACCAAAGCTTAAAACGCAAACGCTGCTGAAACAAGAGCGACGACCCCCTTCTTTTTCACCGAAATCCTGTGGACATCGTGGTTCCCGACCATCTGGGACACTCCGGATCACCCTGACATAGCGACTCCGCAAGATATTCAGGTTTTTCGGAAAACCACGTGGCCTGAAAAAGTTGAAGGAGTGGAGGTAGCGGCACGAAATTTAGCTCAAATCTGGACCCTTACAAGACAAGGCGAGTTTACCATATTTTAGAATTTTAATGCTGCTGGAAGATTTTCTATGAACATTGAAAGTTTCAAAATTCAGACCCTAATATCACCGGTTCCAATCAATGTAATCAAGATCTTCAACTGCAGCCTGTTGCGCGCTCATCAGAACATTAGAGATTTTAAGTTTCAGATTTTTTGCTCAATTAGTTTCTAAGATATTAAAATTTTTTCAGGAAAATCTTATTTTCAAAATTTTTAGACTCGTATTTTAAATTTTAAAAATTTTTGTTATTGTATATTGTAGCGCTTTATTTTACCTTTATATTGATATTTTTCCCAGAATTTTCCGACCAGCGGTGCCTGAGATATCGATTTTTTCATGTTTTTTGGCCCTAATTCAAAATTAAATAGTAAATAGGTTATTTTGACACCAGGATAGGGTGCAATACATACATTCTGACCCATATAAGCCCAAACACGGGCTGTATATCTCCCAAATTGGGAATTTTGACTTTTTTGCGCCATCTTGGTTTTTAGGTTTTTATTTTTAAATTAAGATATCTCGGAAACCGCTGGGCCGATTACTCTCGGATTTTCACTCAGGCGGGGAGCATACCACCACCTTTTAGTGGAATAGGTTTTCAGGCTGTTTCAGGACACTAAGTTTTTCGTCGCTGAAATTGCTCTCAGGAGATACCTGAAGTGACGCCGAGCTGTGGGTCCAAAACCCCATCCTTCTGTGACGAGGGGTTTTGAAGCTACGGCCTTTTTAATAACACATTTGACAGTTCGGCGGCCATCTTGTTTAACTTCAAACCGCCACAACTCCTGAACCAGAGGTCGTAGGAGATCGCAGTTTTTGGTTCCACGTTCAGGGACCTATAGTCCCACTCACCCTTCGATTTCAGGCGGTTTGGGGCTGAAAATTTTCAGGATCCTGAGAGTGGTTTCAGCGGACAGCGAAGCTCAGGCCAAGTTGGGTGAGCCCAAACTCGGGGGATCTGCGACTTCCCCGAAGGGAGATATCCTTGGTCAAAGGTCAACTTTGACAGCACCGCGGCCATTTTGTTAAAACTTTAGACGGCCATAGCTCCCAAACGGAGAGTCGCAGAAGGCTGGGGTTTTCGCTGTGATTATCAATAGGACTTAGGGCATAGGTTAAGATATTTTTCAGGCGCTTTCAGGACGCAAAAATTCTTCAGCCTGAAAACCGTTCCGGTGGATCGGTCTCGCCGAGCCAAACTCGGAAAGCCCAAACACCGGGGTTTTTGGACCGGTAGTTCCGGAGCTATCCTCTTGTAACCACCCTTGGTTTTTTATTTTTGTAAAAAACCGGGTTTTTCAACTTGAGATATCTCCGGAACCCCTTGGTGGAATTGCACCGAGTTTGGGTTCATCTGGGAGGGCTCGGTGAGAGCTATCCACTGAGATTGTCGGAGCGACTCTACATAGAGTCAATCCAAAAATCGCTCAAATTCACGGAATTTTTTGACCCTGAAATATATTATCGACGGTTCCCAGACTGGTTCTTGGTGACCCGCTCTTTTTTTGAGCGAAAAACCGAACTCTATGTAGAGACTGAGGTCTTTTTAGATTGAAATTTTAGTTTATATATTAAAAATAGTGTACCACGAAGGCTCTATTGAGCCTGACTGAAATTTTTCTTGTTCCTTTGCGACTTTTCTAGTACTTACTCACTAGTTTTCTTGTGACTGTTTTTGTATTTATTTTTTGTATTAATTATTTAGACTGCACACACTTTTTACACTGTGTGCAGACCACAACTGAAATATTATTTCACTTTTGTGTATTTTACATCCTCCACTGACGCATCCCTCTGACAATGACGGCTAGAACACCAGCAAAATTCACTGACGTAATGGAGAAGCAAAAGTCTCCTCCAAGGACGCAAACGCTTTCGTCCAAAAACCCATCACCAGGGATACAAATGCGGTCCCCTAACGTCAGACGAAGCATCGAAAACCTGGAAGCCGCAACGTCATCATCGCACCATTTGACCCCAGTTACTGGCAAGACAGAGGATCAAATCCTGCCGAGACAGGTTCTGCAAACCCGTCTAACGCGCTTAGCTGAAGCTAAACAAAACGTGATAAAGGCAAAGACAAATATAAACAACTCACGTAACATAAGAACGGACATAAAAGCAAACGTACTGGAGGCAGTGGATAAGCTGTTCCAAATAATCAAAGAGGCTGACGCGGAAATAAAGAAACTCAAAAAGACCGGGGAGGCATCCACACCGGGAATATTCCCGGAAACACCCAGTGAGATGACGGTGAAAGAGACCCCCGAAGCAAACAGCCAGATTATCGAACACCTTAAAGAGCAGAGCCGGCTATTAATGGAAAATGGCAGAAAAATGGACGACCTAAAGAGCAAGATGGAAGAGCAGCACCAGCAGGTTCTGTGCACAAAAACGTATGCCGAAAAGGCGGCAAGCCGACCCACCTTGCACCACTCCCCGCAAAACGCATTGCATTCAGTTGTGGTCACGTCTCAGAACGAAGACGACACAGGAGACCAAGTCCTGACAAAAGTCAGAGAGGCTGTGAATGCCAAAGAAGGATGGATCAGGGTGGAGAGGACACGGAAAGGAAGAGACAGGAAAGTAATTATGAGTTGTAACACGGAAGAGGACAGACAAAAGGTAAAGCAAAGGCTAGAAAAATCCGGTAAGAACTTGCTTGTAGAGGAGGTGAGAAATAGAGACCCTCTCCTGAAGCTAGCGGACGTTCTCACGGTGAATACCGATGAGGAGGTCCTAAGTGCTTTCAGGAAGCAAAACCGGGGCATCTTCCAAGATCTGAAGGAAAGCGAAATCAGGGTAGAAATAAAATACAAGAGGAAAGCCCGGAACCCACACACAAACCATATCGTCCTCAATGTGTCCCCGGCGATTTGGAGAAGAGCGACCGACGCTGGAGCGGTCTACATCGACCTGCAACGCATCCGAGTACTGGACCAGTCACCACTGATCCAGTGCTCTAGGTGCCTTGGATACGGACACAGCAAGAGATTCTGTGTGGACTCAGCAGACCTCTGCAGCCACTGCGGGGGACCGCACCTTAGGGCGCAATGTCCAGAATGGCTTGCAGGAAGCGAACCATCATGCAGAAACTGCACAGTGGCAAAGCTCGACCGAAATGACCACAATGCCTTCAGCCAAGAATGTCCCATACGCAGAAAACGCGACGCGATAGCTCGCATGTCAGTCGCGTATTGCTAAGGGCGCCCAGGAGGACACACACCTTTACCAGGTGCTCCAGTGCAACCTTCAACGAAGAAAATTGGCCACGGACGAGCTGATGATTGAAGCAGTCGCAAGAAAAGCCGCAATAGCGCTGATCCAGGAACCTTATGTGGGCGGTACCGATAGTATGAAGTCATATAGAGGAGTTAGAATATTCCAGAACACCGGGGGGGGCACAGTAAAGGCGGCCATTGCGGTGTTTGACGCCAACTTAGACGTCACGCAACACCCAGAGCTCACCACGGACAACATCGTAGTGGTGACAGTCAATACAAAAAAATGGAAACTCACACTGGCTTCGTACTACTTTGAACCGGACCGTCCCATAGATGCGTACCTGGACCAGCTTAAAAAACTCGCTAATACCACCCCACGGAGGCTAATTATTGGAGGCGACTCAAATGCTAAGAGCACCTGGTGGGGGAGTCCGGTGATCGACCATAGGGGTGATGACGTGGCTGGTACATTCCACGAGAAGGGCCTTCATATACTCAACAGAGGCGACACTCCGACTTTCGACACCATTCGTGGCGGGAAGAGATACTCCAGTTTCGTTGACGTGACGGCTTGCACTCTTGATATGTTGGACCTAGTGGAGGACTGGAAAGTCGTTGTAAACCTCACTTGCGCCGACCATAACGGAATCAGCTTCAACATCAAACTCAAAAAATCCTTTGGGGTAAGTGTCAAACGAACCACAAGGCTATATAACACAAAAAAAGCCAACTGGGAAACTTTTCAAGACACTTTAAACAAAATAAAAACAGATTTTAAATTAGATACAGATAATATTAGCACCATCAACACAACAGAAAAATTAGACAAATTCTTATTAAATTACAATAATGCCATCACCGTTGCCAGTAAAAATTCAATTCCACTAAAAAAGAACACGGAGACACTTACCCTACCCTGGATGTCGGAGGAGCTCGCAAAGATGAAGCAGGAAGTCACCACTAGGAAACGCAGAATCGGGAACGCCGCACTGATACGAAAACAGGGAGTGTATGACGCATATATAAAAGCCAGAGACGAGTACGAAGCGAGAGCTATGGAGGCCCAGATCAGCAGCTGGAAAGATTTTTGCGGTAAACAGGACAAGGAAAATTTGTGGGAGGGAATTTACCGGGTTATAGGGAGAACGGCCAAGAGAGAAGAGGACATACCATTGGAAGACGGCGGCATCGCCCTTGACGCTAAAGGCTCTGTGGAGTTGCTTGCGAGGACATTCTACCCAGAAGACCTTGAGGAGAATGACAACCCGGCGCATCGAGTTACAAGGAACCGAGCATCAGCTGTGAACCTCCAACCAACTGAGGGTCAGGACGATCCACCATTCACAGCTACAGAATTGCTCAACGCACTGGACTCCTTGAACCCTAAGAAAGCGCCTGGTGCTGACGGCTTCACAGCTGACATATGTAGCCATGCCGTTAAAAGCGATCTTAAACTTTTCCTGGGAGTACTCAATAAATGCCTGGAACTACACTACTTTCCAGTTGCCTGGAAAGAAGCGACAGTAATAGTTCTAAGGAAACCAGGAAAAGAATCGTACACTACTCCCAAGTCCTATCGCCCCATAGGACTGCTACCGGTATTGGGTAAGGTTTATGAGAAGATGCTGGTCGCCAGACTAAAACATCATCTGTTGCCGAGACTGAACCAAAACCAATTTGGATTCATGCCCCAAAAGAGCTGCGAAGACGCCCTCTATAAACTTATGCAACTCATCAATAAAAAACTTGACGAGAAGAAAATCATAACCGTCGTTTCACTGGATATAGAGGGCGCCTTCGACAGCGCCTGGTGGCCAGCGATAAGAGTCCAACTGGCAAAAGGAAGCTGTCCCTTAAACATTAGGAAGACAATTGATAGCTACCTAGACGGAAGGAAAGTCTCGGTGCGTTATAATGGGGAAACCTTCACCAAGGCGACCAACAAGGGATGCGTCCAAGGGTCCATCGGTGGGCCCATACTATGGAATGTTTTGCTGGACCCCCTCCTGGATACTCTCGAAGCCGAAGGACATTACGTGCAGGCGTTCGCCGACGATGTCGTCATGGTGTTCGATGGTCACACGGCACAACACGTGCAAGGACAAGCCAATGCCGCTCTCGAACTTGTTCGGGTGTGGGGTGTCGAAAATAAGCTTAAGTTCGCACCCCACAAGACAAGTGCAATGGTGATTACGCGCAAGCTTAGATTCGACACACCGCACTTGTGTATGGGCGGGATCGACATTGGCTTGTCCAAACAAATTAAGATGCTGGGTGTGACGCTCGATGATAAGCTCACGTTTAATGCACACGTAACAAATGTCTGCAGAAAGGCCATAAACGTGTATAAGCAACTCGCAAGAGCAGCAAAGGCGAGTTGGGGTCTCCACCCTGAAGTAATTAGAACAATTTATACCGCGACCATCGAGCCCATCATCTTGTATGCGGCGAGCGCCTGGGCACCAGCTGCAGGAAAACTGGGAGTGCAAAAACAGCTCGGAGCTGTACAGAGAGGCTTCGCGCAGAAAATGTGTAAGGCTTATCGTACGGTCTCCCTGAACTCAGCGCTGGTTCTGGCAGGAGTGCTCCCACTGGATCTTCGTATACGTGAGGTAGCCTCACTGTACAGGATCAGGAGGGGGGCGGCCCTGCCAGAACTGGGGGACAGGGAGATCGAACGATTAATGCCTGCAAGCAAAGCACCGCACCCTGCAACTGTCGCGGAACTCGAGCTGACATGCCTAAAAGACCGGAGCGACGTGGAAGCAAACAGCGGCTGTGCAGTGAGAATTTTCACAGACGGCAGCAAAATTGGAGGTAGGGTTGGCGCAGCGCTGTCCATCTGGGAAGGAGAAGCGGAAACCAAGGCCGTCAAACTGTGCTTACCATCATACTGCACAGTATACCAGGCGGAACTGTTGGCCATTCGCGAAGCTACAAGGCATGCAAAGAAGAACATAGCTCTAACTTTCGGCATATATAGTGACTCAATGGCGGCGCTACAAACGGTCACAAACCTTGGCTCCCTCCATCCACTAGCGGTAGAAACTCGCGAGAATATAACACACCTATCTCGACAGAACAAAGCTGTGACCTTGTACTGGATAAAAGCACACGCAGGATTGGAGGGTAATGAAAGAGCAGACCAACTTGCTAAGGAGGCCGCCTCAGCGTCAAAAAAGAGAAAGCCCGACTATGATTTGTTCCCCGTCTCATTTGCGAAGCGACAGCTCCGGCTGGAGTCGATTCGCGAATGGGACGCAAGGTACAAGTCCGGAGAAGTCGCCGGCGTCACTAAAATATTCTTTCCGGATGTGACTACGGCTTACAAAGCGATCCGAAAGTTCGAGCCGACGTGCCTGAGTACCCAGCTGTTGACCGGCCATGGAGGATTCTCAGAATACCTCTGCCGCTTTAAGTGCAAGGAGAATCCTTCATGCATCTGTGACCCTAATATAAAGGAAACTGTACCCCACATAATTTTGGAGTGCCCAGTGTTTGGATGGGAAAGGCTAGAAATTGAAAATTTATTGGAAATAAAACTGAATATAGACAGTATAGGGATTATAATGATAGACAAGCGTAGGAGAGAATTTATGAACTATTGCTTAAAAATAATAGAAAAAGTTGTTAAAAGGAACAAGTAAAAAATAAGTATGATGACCATATATTGTGTAATATATACTGTACATCATACACCGAAATTAATTAAGACCTAATAAATAAAAGTAGAAATAAGCATAGTTTAAGTTATAAAATAAGCACTAGATTTAAAATAGATATGTAAGAAAACTGGGCAAAAATGTATACTGGCACAAATAAATAATGAACAGTGTGGGTGTTGAAAGCCCAAAACCCCTTGAGTAAACTGTAAGCTGTGTAGATGAAAATATTAAATATAAGCATAAGTTAAGGACAAAATTATTGTAAAAACAAAATGTAATAATTAAAAAACATACTGTGCAAAATTTTTAATAAAGAAAAATCTGTGTATGTGTAAACCCGAAACCCAATAATAAAGATAAAATAAAAATTAGATAGAATAGATATATAGCTTAGACCGGAATCCCACCGGGAAAACAGCATGATAGAGATAGAAAGAAAGAAAGACAAAGTATGAAGAATAAAAGTACGAGAGGAATACTTGATAGAACTAGAATGGAAGAGTAGCATAAGTTAAAATAGGCTCTGATTTGTGTCAGAGGGATTAGAGAAAAAAAAAAAAAAAAAAAAAAAAAAAAAAAAAAAAAAAAAAAAAAAAAAAAAAAAAAACCTAACCTAACCTAACCTAACCTAACCTAACCTAACCTAACCTAACCTAACCTAACCTAACCTAACCTAACCTAACCTAACCTAACCTAACCTAACCTAACCTAACCTAACCTAACCTAACCTAACCTAACCTAACCCAGTTGCGTGGCACCCCTCGCCGCGAGCAGATCGTTTTTAAGTCGCTCCGCGCTCGAAAAATCTAAAAAATCGGTTTTTTCGCGAAAAAGTATAAGTGTTATATATCGTTGTGAGCGCGCTGCTGAGACGCAGCCAATGGTGAAAAATTTTTTGTGAAAAGTGAAAGTGGGAAAAAGTTATTCGTGAAAAATAATTTTTCCAAACCTTCGGAGCTGAACGCTGCGCGATTTTGCGCGAGAAGTTAAAAATCGGCAACTGCAGCTGTGTGCGGGCTGAGAAGACCTATCTCTGGACACCGAGTTTGGATTTTTCTGACTCAGGGTTCCGGAGATAGCACCGAAAAAGCTCCGAAAAACTCGCACCACGTGGCGCGTGGTCGGAGATCCCGAGGGATTTGACAGGATTGGAGGGACAACATCGAAGGCCCGCTGCAAGGCCTACAATCCTGTGAAAAAACCAAAATTTTTCCGCGCAGGAGTGCGGAAATACGAAGGAAAAACCCTGTCAACGTGACAAACCACCCTTTTTCAAGGGTTGTTTAGCTGTTCTGGACAACTTCGCACCCCTACTGACCATCCTACGAGAAGGAGACTAGGCTAAGGACTCTGGAGGTACCTTTTAATTTAAATTTTCACTTAAGGATCACCAAGTTATTTAATTTACAAGTTTATTTTGCGACCACGAAAAACTTGGAAAAAATTTCCGGTCACGAAAACTCAAAAGTTTTCAGTAGCGGCCCACCCTTTTAACTGAAGAATAAATTAGTCTATGTATCTAGGAACCGTTTGCATGTAAAATAAAAATTTTCGGACAGTAACTTTTAGAGATATTAGTATTACAGTAAATAGAAGGAAAGATTTCCGGCCGCAAATTAACTTGTTTCTTTTAGGTTAAAATTCTAGAAGTGTTGACATTATTGGAAATTCGGTCTGTCCCCAGTAAAGTGTGACTGTGAAGAATAAAATAATGTCAACTTTATTGTAAACCTTATTGTAAATTTATTGTGAACTACTGTAAATTTTATTGTAAATTTATTGTTAACTTTATTGATAACGTTATTGCAACTTATTGCAATATTACCAATTTATTTTACCATTATATATATTAACAGAGCCGTTATCGGTTGCTGTGCTGCAGCGCCCCACGGGATTAGTAATACTTTGAACTGACTTGAATAACACTCCCAATAACCTCCTATCCCGAACTTCCTACACCTAAAATCCCATTTATCTCGGGAACGGTTGGGAATTTTCAAATTTTGACTAAATTTCCGCCCCCCCTATAACCCCCCTCTCCACTAGAACATACTACCACATAAACCCCTTAGACCCCCCTTTTTACCCCCTCCCTTACTGACCCTAATATTAAAGTATACATTTATTTTTATTAATATCATAAAAACCCATTTATCTCGGGAACGGTTGGGAATTTCGAAATTTTGACAAAATTTCTCCCCCCCCTATAACCCCCCTCTCCACTAGAACATAGTATCACATGAACCCTTTAGACCCCCGTTTTTACCCCCTCCCTTACTGACCCCAATATTAAAGTATATATTTATTTTTATTTATATCATAGTTCCCCTGTCCACATTAAACCCGGGATACCTTAGTGACCCCCCCCCGCGACCCCTGGGCCCATTCCCCTCTGCCCCCTTAAGCTACTTTCCCCCCCTACACCTAACTTTGGAACCGGAGGTCCTGGACCAACCGTGTTTGGGGTCTTTAAAATCGCAGAAAAGAGACCCATCCATTGGCCCCGGCAGATTTGTTTCAGTAAGCACCCCCTCATCAAATTTTGTTTATATATTTTTTCCATAACATCCCTGTGCAGTGTTGCGGTGCAAAAAACCTATATATTTAGACTCTTTTTTCAAGTGTTTATACTGTGTTGTTGTATTGACTCGTTATTTGTGTATTTGTGACTGATATTGCTCTTTTTATTCTATATTATTGTACTTATTTTAGACTTACTCTACAAAGAGTAAAAATATTAATCATTTGACTTGGTATTATTGACGCCATTTACACGTCTCACTAAGCAAGACTATCCTTGTTGTAACGATGTTTGGAATTAGGACCCCGACTAAAAATACGACAGCAGCCTCAGCCTCCCCCAAAAAACACATAGAATCGACAGAGAAGGCAGGTCCTTCGACGGAAACCCAGGACCGCAGTTTAACGGTTCGGAAAAGTATCGGGGAGATAGAGGCGAAGACGAAGACCGTACCGAAAAAGATGGCAGCGACGGTATCGGCGGGTCCCTCTAAGGTGAAAACCCAACCACCGTCGTCTGGCGTCACGGATAGTCCGCCCCCAAAAGCGACTTATCCCACCAGACTTGCCGAGGGAAGGGCATGCCTAAGTAAGGCAAAGATCCAGCTCGGCAACTCCAGAAACATAAAGACCGAGATACGAGAAGACGTCACTGCATCCGTGGAACGGCTCTATCAGCTATTGAAAGAGTCAGAAGCGGCCAAAACTAAGGGAACAGCTCAAGGCGGGGAGCGGGATGAGAAGCGAGAGGGGGAAGCTTTACACCCCCCACTCTCTTCTTACCCCGCTGGCCGCCAGGTGGGTGACGAGCTGTTGAGCAAGATGGAGGAGCACCTCAAAATCATTTCTGCAAACACAGAAAAAATGGAAGGTCTGAGAGACACGTTACTGTCCCATCAAAAGGTCTTGGAGGGGACTACCTATGCCAGCGTGGCGGCAGGTGGCAACAGGGGAAAACTCCCGGAGCAAGCCACCATGCACTCCGTAGTGGTCACCTCCAAGGACGAAACAGAGACTGGGGATGAGGTGCTCCAGAAAATACGCACAGCAGTGAACGCCAAGGAAGGGGGAGTGACAATAGAAAAGATAAGAAAGGCCAAGGATAGGAAGGTTATAATAGGCTGTCGGAGCGAGGAAGAGAGGAGGGTCCTAAAGGAGCGAATCCAAAGGGGGGGCGACCACCTTAGCGTCGACGATGTCAAGAACAAGGACCCACTCCTGATTCTTAAAGATGTCCTGACATACAACAGCGACGACGATATCCTTCTCGCTCTGAGAAATCAGAACGAGAGGATTTTCCGCGATCTCGATAAACAGGACAACAGAGTGGAGGTCCGGTATAAGAAGAGAACACGGAACCCACTTATACATCACGTCGTCGTTAAGGTGTCGCCCAAACTTTGGAATAGGATCATGGACGCGGAGACCGTGCAAATCGATCTCCAGCGTATTAGAGTCGCAGACCAATCCCCCCTCGTCCAGTGTTCCCTCTGTCTGGGGTACGGCCATGGCAGACGTTTCTGTAAAGAAACGATCGAGAAATGTAGCCATTGTGCCGGGCCTCACAAAAAGTCGGCCTGTCCCGACTGGCTCGCTGGAGCAGCGCCAACTTGCTGCAACTGCATGCATGCCAGGATGGCAAATGCAGAGCACAACGCGTTCAGTCGGGACTGTCCGATAAGGAGGAGATGGGATGCACTGGCGAGGGCATCAACAGCTTATTGCTAAGGTGGTCACGGACGGACGAGCACATGGAGGTGGAACGCCCACCAGTGAAGCTTACCTCATTATTCAGGCAAACCTGCAGAGGAAACAACTCGCCACCAATGAATTGATGATAGAAGCGGTAAGAAGGAAAGCAGCCATAGCTCTGCTCCAGGAGCCTTATGTGGGGAGCTCAAGTAGTATGAAGAATTACAGAGGAGTGAGGATCTTCCAGAACACCAGCCCAGGGGAAGGGAACGTCAAGGCGGCCATTGCCGTCTTTGACCACAACCTCGACATCACACAGTACCCGAGTCTCACCACAAATAACATCGTTGTGGTGAGGGTCCGAACGCTGGCCTGGGAGATCACCGCGGTATCATACTACTTTGAGCCCGACCAACCCATAGAGCCGTACCTGGAGCATCTTAATAAGATCAGTGGCAAACTGGGACCGCAGAGAGTAATCATCGGTGGCGATGCCAATGCCAAAAGTAGCTGGTGGGGTAGCGACAGGGTCGATGCGAGGGGCGAGGATTTTTCCGGTGCCCTAGACGAAATGACGCTCCAGGTACTGAACAACGGGGATACCCCGACCTTCGACACGATCAGGGGTGTCCGTAGACTGACTAGCCACGTCGATGTTACGGCCTGCTCAGAGGATTTGCTTAACCTGGTAGACGACTGGAGGATTGAAGAGGGACTCACGAGCTCGGATCACAACGGCATAATTTTTAAAATCTTCTTACAGAGATCCAAGGGAATCAAAATCGAAAGAACTACTCGAAAATTTTGCACCAAAAAAGCCAATTGGTCCAAATTTCATGAGAAGTTTGGCCAATTGAAAATAGAATATAAATTTACAGCAACCGAAATAGAAAAAATTAATAACATAGAACAAATTGACACACTAAGTAATAACTTCACAAAAACATTAAATAAATTATGCGAACAAACAATACCGATCAAAAAATTCAAAGAAGTACTTACCTTGCCGTGGTGGTCCGAGAGACTCGTTGAGATGAAGGGAACCGTCGCTACCATGAAGCGCAGGATCCGCTGTGCTGCCCAAATCCGGAGGCCGAAGGTCATAGAAGAGTACCTGAAAAAGAAAGAAGAGTATGAGTCAGAAGCGGCCAAAGCTCAGACCGAAAGTTGGAAGGAGTTCTGTGGGAGACAGGATAGGGAGGGGGTTTGGGAGGGAATATATAGAGTGATTGGTAGGACGCAGCGTAGGGAGGAAGACCTGCCATTGGAAAGGAGCGGTGATGCGCTAGACGCAAAGGGCTCCGTGAAATTACTAGCGGAAACGTTCTATCCGGAAGACCTCATAGAATGTGACAACGCGTATCACCGATCCATTCGAATTAAAGCCGAAAATGTAAACTCTGGTGAACAAACTGATCTTTGCGACCCACCGTTTACTATGGCAGAGTTGAAGAATTCGATGGACTCCTTCAACCCAAAAAAGGCACCGGGGTCAGACGGCTTTACCGCCGACATTTGTTGTCACGCCATAAGGAACGACCCGGAAGTATTCTTGAGTTTCGTGAATAAGTGCCTAGAATACAATCACTTCCCCACCGCCTGGAAGGAGGCAACAGTTGTGATTCTCAGAAAGCCTGGTAAAGAGAATTATTCCACTCCCAAATCGTACAGGCCGATTGGGCTGTTGCCTATACTGGGAAAGATCTACGAGAAGATGCTGGTGGCCCGCCTCAAGTTCCACCTTTTACCAAGGATGAGTACCCGTCAGTACGGATTCATGCCACAAAGGAGCACCGAGGACTCCCTCTATGCTCTCATGCAGCACGTTAACGAAAAACTAGCACAAAAAAGGATCGTAACGCTCGTATCGTTGGACATAGAGGGAGCCTTCGATAGCGCCTGGTGGCCGGCAATAAGAGTCCGTCTGGCGGAAGAAGAGTGTCCAATCAACCTTAGGCGGGTCATAGACAGCTACCTCAGTAACAGAAGGGTCTCTATCAGGTACGGTGGGGAGGAATATAGCAAGGTCACAAACAAGGGCTGTGTCCAGGGTTCAATCGGGGGTCCGATTTTATGGAACCTTCTACTAGACCCCCTCCTTAAAGCGGTAGAGAGTAGAGGACACTTCATACAGGCGTTCGCAGATGACGTTCTGTTGATATTCGACGGAGAGACCGCACTGGAGGTGGAAGAATGTGCCAATGACGCTCTCAATTATGTTCTGGCGTGGGGTGTCGAGAATAAACTTAAATTCGCACCGCATAAGACGACAGCCATGGTAATAACCAGGAAACTTAAATACGACACACCACGCCTGAGCATGGGGGGGATCGGCATTGGCATGTCGAAAGAGATGAAGCTTCTGGGTGTAACGTTTGATGACAAACTGACCTTTAACACCCATGTCTCACTAGTATGCAGGAAGGCAACTGCGATCTACAAACAGCTGTGTAGAGCTGCAAAGGTCAGTTGGGGGCTTCACCCAGAAGTGATACGAATCATCTATGTTGCGACGATTGAGCCCATTATACTCTACGCTGCAAGCGTGTGGGCACCGGCTGCTAAAAAAGTGGGTATAAAGAAGCAACTTGGCACTGTCCAGCGTGGAATCGCCCAAAAAATTTGTAAGGCATATCGCACGGTCTCCCTGAACTCAGCACTGGTGCTGTCTGGAATGCTCCCCCTCGACCTCCGAGTTCGTGAGGTGGCTTCACTGTATGAAGCCAAGCGGGGAGTGCCCCAGGCAGCGCTGCTGGGCAGGGAGGTCGAGCAAATGACCAGCGCGATCAAGGGTCCCCATCCCGCGTCACACGACACCTTGCAATTTGTCAGCCTGGTAAACCAAGAGCAGTTGGATAACCACAGTAACCTTGACGTCCGTATTTTTACGGACGGGAGCAAGATCGGAGGAGGGGTCGGAGCCTCACTGTCCATATGGAATGGTGAGGCTGAGACCAGAGCCCTCAAACTGGCTCTATCCGATTACTGCACGGTTTACCAGGCTGAACTCCTTGCAATAGCGAGAGCTACCAGGGAGGTAGTTAAGCTCAAGGCATCTTCTTTTGGAATTTTCAGCGACTCGACGGCGGCTCTCCAAACAATAATAAATCCCGGTTCGGTCCACCCACTTGCTGTCGAAGCTAGGAATAATATAAAATCTGCATTCCACCAGAACAAGATTGTGAACTTGTTCTGGGTGAAAGCTCACGTAGGACTAGTGGGGAACGAAAGAGCTGACCAATTAGCGAAAGAGGCCGCTGGAAATTCCAAAAGAAAACCTGACTACGATCAGTGCCCGGCTTCATTCATCAAACGCAGCATTCGTATGGCGACGCTTGATGAGTGGAACCGGAGATACGAAGTCAGTGACACCGCATCCACAACAAAGTTGTTCTTCCCGGATGTGCGCCTAGCTTACGGTGTGATTCGCAAGATGGGGACAAACAGTCTAAACACGCAAATAATGACGGGGCACGGTGGATTCTCCGAGTACTTGAACCGTTTCAAGTGCAAGGAGAGTCCATCGTGCATCTGTGACCCCGATGCAGAAGAATCAGTCCCGCATATTCTTTTCGACTGCCCACAATTCGCAAAACACCGTTACAACATCGAGAACATACTAGGCACCAAAATGACACCTCATAATGTTAAGTACTTGATGAGTACAAAAACAAAAGTAGAAATATTCCTTGACTATTGCCAATATATTGTAAAGAGAGTAATAAAAAGAAACAAAACCGTTTAAGAAAGTATGCTGTCATAATATAGTGTAATATATTAAAGACTAGCATAAAAATGAAAACATGTAAATAATTATAAGTGAAATAGTAAAGGAGTACAATGTTTTTAATAAAATAGTAGATATAATATGTAAACAGATAAATGTATAAGTAAAAATTTAGTGTATAAGTAAGGATAAATGTATAAGTAAAAATTTAGTGTATAAGTAAGGATAAATGTATAAGTAAAAGTTTTTAAATCCATACGTGCTCTCCTGTCTCTGTTAGACCACAGTACTCGTAAGTTTAGAATTAAGTATTTGTACAATAACGTAAGGATAGATAATAGATAAGTGTAAAACTCCAATAGACATAAGCTTAGACTAAGACATGTACACCACTGCAATAAAAAACTGACTCCCTGTTTTTAAATGTAATACCCGATAGAAATAAGATGAAATATAAATAAATAAAGGAAAATAAGATAGATAGATAGGAATCCATAAAGGACAATAAGATAGATGGATAGGAATCCATAAAGGAAATAGATGGGAATCCCACCCATAAATGATACAAATGTGGATGAATGAAAGAAAGATAAAGTATGAGGAATGAAAGTACGAGAGGCAAAAAAGCGAGAACTGGTATGACAAGTGAGATAGATAGTAGACACAGGCTCCGATCATGTTGGAGGTAGAAGTATAAAATAAAAAAAAAAAAAAAAAAAAAAAAAAAAAAAAAAAAAACCTAACCTAACCTAACCTAACCTAACCTAACCTAACCTAACCTAACCTAACCTAACCTAACCTAACCTAACCTAACCTAACCTAACCTAACCTAACCTAACCTAACCTAACCTAACCTAACCTAACCTAACCTAACCTAACCTAACCTAACCTAACCTAACCTAACCTAACCTAACCTAACCTAACCTAACCTAACCTAACCTAACCTAACCTAACCTAACCTAACCTAACCTAACCTAACCTAACCTAACCTAACCTAACCTAACCTAACCTAACCTAACCTAACCTAACCTAACCTAACCTAACCTAACCTAACCTAACCTAACCTAACCTAACCTAACCTAACCTAACCTAACCTAACCTAACCTAACCTAACCTAACCTAACCTAACCTAACCTAACCTAACCTAACCTAACCTAACCTAACCTAACCTAACCTAACCTAACCTAACCTAACCTAACCTAACCTAACCTAACCTAACCTAACCCGAATATCTTTTTCGTTTGGAGTGCGATTTTGAAGCTGTTTTCAGCAAATTTAGACATAACTAGGCGTCCGCCTACGTACTGACCACGTTGCACCCATTTCTACCCTTAAATAAAAAGTTTCCCCTACAACCCTTCTTATTTTTTAAAATTTTCATACAAAATCATCAAAATTTAGTGTTTGTTCTAAATTTTTTGCCAAAGTAGCGTTAGTTTATAGTTTCAATAGTACTCACCCTTCATCCCTGTTCTCTGGTCCGCGATCCGTGTGCTGGTTTTCAGGTGGTGGGGCGAAATTCGAAATTTTTTGCTTCAAAAACTGGTTTTTTGACCAAAACTCAAAATTTTTGTTCGGCACCTACCCCGTTTTATTTCGTAGTTCGCTGGCCCGCGCCGAGACGGTTTTTTGGACACCTCTCACGCCCGTCTAGCACGAATAAAACGTCTTTATTTTTTGAATTTTCGATTTTTTATAGTTTCTGCCTACAGCCAAAAAGCACCTTAGGGGACACGTTTTTAACACAAACTCGAATATCTTTTTCGTTTGGAGTGCGATTTTGAAGCTGTTTTCAGCAAATTTAGACATAACTAGGCGTCCGCCTACGTACTGACCACGTTGCACCCATTTCTACCCTTAAATAAAAAGTTTCCCCTACAACCCTTCTTATTTTTTAAAATTTTCATACAAAATCATCAAAATTTAGTGTTTGTTCTAAATTTTTTGCCAAAGTAGCGTTAGTTTATAGTTTCAATAGTACTCACCCTTCATCCCTGTTCTCTGGTCCGCGATCCGTGTGCTGGTTTTCAGGTGGTGGGGCGAAATTCGAAATTTTTTGCTTCAAAAACTGGTTTTTTGACCAAAACTCAAAATTTTTGTTCGGCACCTACCCCGTTTTATTTCGTAGTTCGCTGGCCCGCGCCGAGACGGTTTTTTGGACACCTCTCACGCCCGTCTAGCACGAATAAAACGTCAAAAAATTTCCCTCCCACCCACCCGTTTGTTACTGGCCAGGTAAACTTTTTATTTTTTTGGCAAAAAACTATTTTCTGTTTCTAGCTCTTCAAGCTTCATTTAGACTTTTCGGTATAGAAATACAGAAAATTGGCGGTTTGAAAGCCTATTATTGTCACCTTGAAGTCTTTTAAATCTTGACAACAATTTTTTTTTGACGTGACCATAGTCCTAGCTATAGGGCTTTTATTTAATTATTCTATTTTAATTATTTTACTTGCTGATCCCCCCTTTACAGGGATTCAGTACAAATACTCGTGTCCCCTGACAATCTAGATACTGTCCAGCACGATGTTTGTCAGAACACCTCTGGTGAAGGCGAAGGCAGCAGAAGAGACGTTGGACGTGGGGGCGGCAAGCCTAGTACAGGCGGGCCCTTCTGGTCAGCAAAGTATTGCTGAGGGGGAAGTGGAGAAACAAAAATCGGGGCAAACCCACAAAACTCCAACACCTCCCACAAAGGCACCCATGCCCACTACCCCCAGGAAGATACTTGTATTTAGCCCCCCCAAACACAAGCCTAGAGCAACGACACACCAGCAGGTCAAGTCTGACGTGCCGAAACCCTCTGAGAGAGCCTTGGAGAGCTCACCTCGAGAAGTGCCAGCGGTGAAGTTCGCAAGTAGAACCGCGGAGGCAAAGGCGTGTCTCTGCAGGGCGAAAATACTGCTCGACAGCTCCCGCAACCTGAAAAAGGAAATAAAAGACGGGTTAATTAAAGCGATCGAAAGACTTTACCAATTAGTAAAGGAGGGAGAGACCGAGAGAGGTAAAACATCTGGAGAACCAGCCGAACCAGAGACGGTTCGCAAGGACCCGACGCCGGCCTTGGGTGAATCGACAGAGCTCATGAAGCAGCTCACGGAAAACCTCCAGCAGCATAAAATCGCGCTGGAGGAATGCCGGCTGGACACACGGGCTCTGTCGGAGCACCTACAGAAGGTCCCTCGCTTTGTCGCGGGCCAAGGTCCCTCGTTCGCGGAGATGGCGGCCGCCCCAAAGCAGCACACCCAAGGACCTCTTCACTCGGTGGTAGTGTCATCGGTCAATGACATGGACACCGGGGAAGAGGTCATTGAGAAGCTTAGGTTGGCGGTAGATGCCAGAAACGAGGGAACAAGGGTAGAGAGATTGCGGAAGGCGAGAGACCAGAAGGTAGTGGTGGGCTTCGGGACTAGGGAGGAGTTGACCCGGGTGACCGAGAGGATTAAGAAGGCCGGTAACCTCGTAGTGGAGGAGGTTAAAAACAAAGATCCCCTAATCATCATAAGGGACGTCCTCTCGTGTCACTCGGATGTGGAGGTAGTCGAGGCGCTTAAACGCCAGAATAGCCATCTGATCGGCGACCTGCCTGCGGATAGTGTCAGAATGGGAGTGAAGTACCGTCGCAGGACAAGGAACTCCCACATGACCCACACTGCAGGTGTCTCCTCCGGTGTGGCAGAGGCTGACGCACGCGGGTCGTGTGCACATTGACTTGCAGCGGGTGCGTGTTATGGACCAGTCGCCACTGATTCAGTGCACCCGCTGCTTGCGCTACGGCCACAGCCGCAAACTGTGCACGGCGCCCGCAGACCTCTGCACACACTGCGGCGACCCCCACATGCGGGCTGACTGCCCGTCAAGGCTGGCAGCGGAAGCACCCAAATGCCATAATTGCCTATTGGCAAAAATGGACAAGACCGACCACAACGCCTTCGACAGCGTGTGCCCGATACGCGAAAAGTGGGATGCATTGGCGCGCTTGTCGGTGGCGTACTGCTGAGGTGCAGCCAGCCTTTCCCGGAAATAAGACCCGAACAGACCGCAACGGTAACATTTTCAAAATTAACGTACACATATTCAAAACTACACACATTATTAGACCCTCAACAAATTACAATACTACACAAGAAAATTGGAGCCAACTTCATGAGAAATTGGCCCAATTAAAAGCCGATTTCATATTAAGTACACTCGAACTTGACACATTTAACTTTATAATATATTTAGTAATTAGTTTATTTCAAAACATTAATACAGAATACACACCCAAAAATAGCGACAAACTCACCTTACCGTTGTGGTCCAACGAACTCGTCGATTCACCAGTCTGGAGTGCGCAGGACGTCGATCAGCACCTGAAATTAAAAGAAAATTACTATCACGAAAAAGTACCGTTCGATGTGAGTCTGCCAAGATTGACGGAAATAAAATATAAAGTTTTTTATGTAAAATTAGTAACTAGAACTCATAGGATAAGAAATAAATGTAAGCAAATAGATTATAAAATTATGTCTATATGATATATTGTATATATATTAGCATAGCCATATTATAAATATAGTATAGATTAAGAAAACGATAGAAAATAATAAAGGTATTTAGGTAGACTCATTAATGGAAAAACAAATAAAAAAACACAAAAAATAATATAGAGAAATAAGTTGATTTAAGGTAGTATGTAAGATGTTGGCTTAATATACAGAAATTGAAAAGATAGGATTTAGCGAGGCTGCTGCTTCCAGGAACTCCACTTCCTAAAACAGGACTGATTAAAATACAAAAAAATAAAATAAAAATAAAACATATACGACTGCAATCACAAAACTGCAAAACAAGGGCTC